>LOJH01007867.1:19819-30376 GCA_001685095.1 Ellobius talpinus
GCCATTGGCCAAAAGCAGCTTCTTTATTAACCAATGGCAATAAAAACATATTCATAGCATACAGAGAGACATCCCACATCATGGAATAAAAAAGATATAGTTGACAGTATTTTCTATATTGTAGCAATAGAATTTTAAATAAGTTTCTGGTACCTAAAGTTGATATAAAATATTTTATTATTGGACATGCATTTTGTAAATTCACATTTTAAAAGTATTCTTACTGTAAGAGTGAAGGAGCTTAAGCAGACTCCTTGACTGCACCAGGGAGAAGATGTGGGGTTACAAGTAAAGGCTGGGCATGTAGAGGGCATCCGAGTAACCATACTGGCTCGTTACACCATCATGTAACTTGCCCCAGACTCTTCATTAGTTACTTCTTCTATTTCTGTGATGCCATCTTGTATAGACAGATGTTGTCTGGTTCCTGGTTCATCATGGTAGGAAGTCATGGGGGTGATATCAGCTCCTCTCAGGAAGCGGAGTGAAGAGAATTTAGGGAATGCTGACGCTCACTTGGTTTTCTCTTTCTCCCGTTCTATTCAGCCTAGGACCTTCATTTGTGGGAAGATGTCACCCATGTCCAATTAATCTTTCTGGAAAAACCCTCACAGAGGAGCCCAACGGTGTGCCTCAGTTATGTCCTGGTTATATCTTCATCCAGTCCAGTTCAAGGTTGAAATTAATGATCCTGAAAGTTTTTGTTTCTTTGTTGGGAGTTTTTAAATTTTACTTTTGATATTTTTACTTTGAGTTTCAGTTAATCATTGGGTATAATTCTCAATAGGACTCATCGTATATAATACTCTCAATATTGTTTTGATAAGTGAATGAACACTATAGTGGGGTTACTTGACTCCCCTCCCTCCAGTTACATAGCTGGCTTAACAGTGGAGTTGAAGATCTAGCCAAACTTGAACTAGTAGTAAATTCTTACTATCTAGGAGATCATTTGGCATTGTAAAGATGGCACATAGTCCCATCTTGTGTGTGGGTTTACAGAACCTGGGGGGAGAAAGAATGGCAGAAATGGGAAGAGGGCCATAGTACTTGTGCAGGGCCTGCCATGGGTCACCAGGCACCTGCAAAACATATTGCTTTGAATATGCTCTACTTTCCTGTAGGACCTGTTTTGCTCTAGCAACAGAACCCTTGCAAGGTGGACCAGTGAAATTCTCATCACACTTTGACAGTGATATTTGACAAAGACTTGTAAGGTATTTGTATAACATTGGCAGGTCATTTCCTGTCCTGGTGAGGGCACGTAGTTTGTAAGATTCTTCTTCACCCTTGTCGTAGTCGTGAGAAAGAAGAATAGACAACTGAGATATACAAAGAAAAAAAATGTGTATTTATGGGAGCACACAAAGCCTAACAATTCATTTTGATAAAAGTAATACCAGCTACTTTGTTTGGCATCCTGGGTTGCACACTGAGTCTTCTCCTCCTCACAGTTGTGCAATCCAAGTATCTTTGTTGCCCCATCATTCATGTGAAAGAATTAACACACAAAGAGGAAGTTTATTATGTTCCAGGCACACACTAAGGAACTGATAGATTGATGCTTCTGAGTGAATTCCTTAGAACATTTGAGGCCTTGTGCTTGCAATCTGCCCAACAACGGACATTGGACATTTGACTACAGGGTTCTGAGTTCAACCTTTTTCCATGAACTTCCATTGTTGGGAAGGAAAATGCTTGTCCTTCTTTCCCATTGCTAAGGCTTGTGTCCAGTGTGTCAGAGACAAGGAAGCCTTTGACTGCAGTTTGTGAAGTGACAATGTGATTTTTCCAATCCATGAGGAAATCTGGCTAAAAACAATACTCACATGTATGATTTTTCTCTTCTTCAAGTTTTGAAAATGCTTGTCTAAGTCTGCCTGGAGGCACTACGCTGAGTCTCTACCTATTATCTGGAGATTCCGTGGTGATTATGAGCATAAAATTGTCCAGCAGTTGGAAACCTCTAATCATGCACTTTGATCATTCTAGGCCAAATTTTGTTTCATGGCCTAAAAAACCATTATAGGAAGCATCTGTTGTGCCATCCACGAAAGCTTTGGAATCAAATCTACTTCATTTACACGGTCATTTTATGAGCACTGGGCACGCTTAAAAACTTGAGTCATTGCTGAATTTTCTACTCATAACATTCCACATAAGTAGAAATAAGTGTTAATTTTCATAAAATGCACTGGTTGAAGCTGTCTATAGATGCTGGTGGATGGCCACTGTATATGCGGGATTGTTTTCCCTCCTGCTGTCTTAGAAGATATGTGTTGAGCACAAAATGTATTTTATTTTTAAGAAAGCTTTGTTTACCCCAGATGGCACCAATGCTGCTGAGGTTTATTTGTACCATGGTTACTTATAGTACAGATACCGTGGGAATTCAGCTACACTGCAAGAACAAAATATTTGCAAAAAAATGAACGCACCTCAGGTGGCAAGTCTTCATTAAGATAAGCATGGACCAATTCTGCCCTGGAAAGGTCTTCCATCTTCTATCGGAAGTCTGTTGTGAGCTAGCATTGCATGACCGCTGCAGACCTGTTTTCTGAGCTCACTGGTGAGGGTCATTTGCAGATCTTCAACGGAGATGCTTAATTCTGGGAAGAGGGAGGAAAGCTTTCTGGAAATGCAAGAAGAACTTGAGATTCCAGCCCGATCACGGTTCACTGACAGCACAGGGGATTGCATATTAACATGTCCTTAGAATTAATGGGTAGGAAGGTTGTCTCTTCACCCTAATGAATCCTTGAAGAAGACATTTGCAAAGGAATGACTGAAACTGTTGTCTGTGAGGAGATTAATATTTTAATGTGTAAAACCAGACAATTCGCGATTCTTTTGCTCTGCGGCACTGTGAACTGTGTAATCTCATAGCGTACCCCCAACTCCACCCCAGAGCTGTCTTTCAGATAACTTTTGTAGAGTTAAACAGAGCAGAGGAGCTAGTTCAAAGTTCTGTCTGGCCTAGGCTTGAGGATTCTGCCTGCTGCATGCAATCAGCAGACGATGCGAGCTGTGTCTGCTAGTAAACTCCCACCAGGCAAATTGACGGTTCTGCCTATCCAAGTGTCTTGCAAGTCTTATTCAATTCACTAACATCAAAGCTGGGGAAATGGAAATGGTGTGGGGAGGGGCGATTCCTTGGGACCTCTCGTTGCACATTTCCAAAAGGAACCTAGAAATGGTTCCTTTGATAGCTTACCACTTGCTCTACCTTGCTCACGTTCTTGTTGGCGTTCACTGGTCCCCTTCCAGGCTGAACTAAATCTGCAGGTTTGCTCTCAGTTCCCTTTCCCCAGGCAGCCTGAAGACATCTGGTTGGCATTTTCTTCATCTCCTGTGTATTCCCCTCTCCTCTCCTCTCTCCTTCTTTTTCCTAGTAAACATTTAATATGCTCACCTATTCAAAAGAGTAAAACTCCACTCCCCACACTCCTCTGGCTACCTCTTTGTCTTCCACAGGAGAGAACTCAGCACTGAGGCAGAGACTGTCACCCTTTCTCTTACTTCCCATGTCAGATTTGTCTCGACGATGCTATCCCTACAGCTCCAATGAGAGACTGTTGCCAATATCATGGAAAAAGAGACTATGTGTATTTTGGGTATTTCTGTTTTTAATTTGACCATTTGGCAATGTCAGGCTGTTTGAACTCTTTCTTTAAAATTGATTTTTTTTGACTTTCTTGATACTGAATTCTCTTTAAATTTTAATTTTTGAGTATGAAATATCATGTATATATATGTATGTGTTATATAAGAAAAACTAAGCATGTCTGTGCCTGTCCTTACCCCTATATTGCTCTGTGATTTGAATGATGCTAATCATTCGGTCAATTTGCATTGACATCATTGTTTTTTCCTGTTATAATCTTTGTTTCCATGAACATAATGAATCTCTCTTGTGTAGCATATCTTAGTAGGCCCATCATTTGTTACCTTACAGCACACTATCTCTTGCATTAGACTTATTCTTAGTCATCCCATTTTAACTGTATGATTTAAAGTAGTATTTCTTTTCGGAGTGTATGTTCCTATTCTCTTAATGGCATGTAGAAATGTGCTTATTTTGCTATCAGACACTTTACTACATTTTCCTACTCTAATATTTTCATGCAATTTTACTATTTTCATGTATGTTTATTGCAGTGAACGTCTATTGTTAGAGGATCCTCTTGGTTTCTGTTTTCCTTAAACTGCTGCTTATGTTTGCCATTGAACGGTTCTGTAATGCAATTCCACCTCGCAGAGGCACTTGGAAGACTTTACACCACAATTCTCTGGCTGCCCTTGTTAGGACTGAAAATGTGCTGTCAGAACTGTTGTTTCCCTGTAGTGTTCTGCCCCTCTCTGGCTGTGTGACGACCATCCACAGGAAGAGGGTGGAGACTCCTGAGTGGCAGTGGCAGAAGTTGCAGCAGATGGGAAGTCGATGGAAGCTGGGAAAGGGAAGGGAGCATAGAATAGGTTAACTCTGGAGCCATGAGTGCAGTCAGCTCTGGTCCTCACAAGAAGGAGTCCTGAGTGTGAACACTCAGACGCACCCTCTTCCTTTTGCTCTCCTGTCTGTCCTCCACTTTGGCCAAACCTGCTCAGAAGGGGTCCATAGCATTCCTGGTCTGACTGTCCCTAGAGATCAACCTTTGGGCGGTGGGAAGTGTGGACAGGAGATATCTAGCCATTTTCCAAATCTTTCCTCTTCAAATCTATCAAATATTTTTCAATATGTCTTGCCTCTTCCTCAAAATTCAGTTATAGATCTTATTTCTGTAGGCATCTCATGCCTGTTAATTTTTTCTATTAGATTTGATATCTCAAGTTTAAATGTCTTATAGTTTTTTGTTTATTCCCACAATGGACTATTATCTTGAGTTTCTATTCATTTTTATAAATTATGAGTATGTTTCTGGCTAAGGGACCAGAGGGTCTGCTCCTTTGGATGGGATTTACCTTTGTTTCTAATGGCATCACTGCCCCTTCCCCAAAGCCCTGTTTGTGTGAATCGCTGTGCTCCAACCAGACTTATGCTAAAGAATGATTACATAAACAGTTCTTTTTGAGAGGCTATCAATACTGTTTCCAGCTCAGAGCTTTTCTTATCTTTTTCTTGGTGGGTGGGTAGACGGTTTCCAATCTGCTCTTTATACAGGATACTTCTTTTTTGAGTGTTACAGTTCAGAGCAGGCTTCACGTCACCTGCGACACACAGCACAGGTCCATGGCCTTAACCTCTGCTCACCTAACCCAGACCTGAATAACTTGAGCTGTGATGTCCCAGTGTTTGACATTTGTCTGATCTCTTATTGATTTGTTCATTTTAATTTGCTATCAAGGATTTTCAGTTTCTTGTGGACTCAGTATCTTGAATGCTTTTTAATCTCTCTGAAACACAAAACTCTGAGGTGGGAGCAGCTTCCTTCCTTGTTTCCTGCATGCTTTGTCTTCTTCCCAGTGCCGCTCCCTTAACTGCCCCGCGTATTTGGAGCACTTCGGGGCTCTTCCCAGTCTCCCCTTCCTACTCAACCTTACACTTATGAGTTATGACTTTAAATCACAGCCTCCTGCTATCCCTGTATAGGTGGAATTTGTGTTGGGAGTTCTCACCACTGTCTACCTCTTGTATTTCATAGAATCTAGTCTATGGAGAGAGGCCGATTGGTAATGGTTGGGTGAATGGATGATCATAATGTGTGTGTGGAGAGTCTGATTGGTCTGCTGGACTATGAATGGGAGGGGTTGGAAAGGTCACAGAACTGTAAGGCTCAAATGCTCTCCCTTTATGTCAGGTTCCTGGGGGGATGACTCTCCTCTTGAGAACTCTATTTTTGGCTTTCCACTTTTCTAGACTTCATGCTGCAGAAAAGCTTAAGCACTTTTTTCTGTTTCTTTTAACTCTATATATCTTTGATGTGTATGGGCATGTGGAGCTCTCGGCAGCTCCGGTAAGCGATGTGATATTTCTTTCTATGAATGTGGCTATTATTGAATCCCTTTTAGTAGATTTTGACAAATTATTGTTGGCTCTTTTCCCAATTAGCATTAGGACCTTCTAGTTTGTGAGTGACTTTGTTAAATTGGATGGTTGGTCTTGAAGACTCCACTTCAAGTGAAGCAGATAAAATAAAATTAACTTCTGCTAATATTCAGAGCATGTAGCACCTTGAATACATGGAAGAGCAGCTTGAGCCAATATAGCATCATGGCTCAGATACTGGCATCACAAGGCTGGCTGGGAGATTCTTCCACAAAGGGAGGTTTTAAAGAACAAGTCATTGCTGGGAAGAGACAAACAGATGATGCTAAAACCCCCCTGGCTTTGCCAAACAGGAGGTGATGGGCCTGGAAGGCAGTATGCCAGGGCTTGGTCTGTGTGTGCTCCACATGAAGGCCTTGGATACAGTAGTGGACGGAAGACCCCAGGAGTGACAGAGCAGCAGAAGCCATCAGAGGGCCTGTAGTGAAAGACAAGCTGCAGTCTCAGCATCTGCAACCGAAAGCTATCTCAACAAGAGTGACAAGCTTCCAGGGCTTTTTAAACCTGAAATGGTTATTGAACCTAATCTTGACTCTTTTAAAGAACTTTCTGGGTCATCCATTCTTTCTGTATGCTTGAAGCTGGAAAACTTTGGTCAGAGAGAATAAGAGACAGGCACAGGCTTAGAGGGCTGTGAGTTTCCACTGAGAAGTAACCTTTGAAAAAGACCAGTTCCCTGGGGAAGATTGTACTACCAAGGGTCAGGGGAGCACAGCTCTTTAGACACTGGGCAGTTTCAGAAGAATTGAGCAGGGAAGATTTTATTTGGTTTTCACTGTTTTCTTTTGGGGGCATGTGATTTAAAATTTACCCACAATAATTATATAGCCACCGTTCCTCACTATAGAGCACTAAAGTTTTTTCTCCTATTTGAATATGAGATCGTGTACTCTGCCAACTTTTCCTCCTCCCTGCTGCCCCTGGTTCCTGGCAACTACCATTCTCCTCTCAACTCCTATGACTCAAACTGTTTGGACTTGGTATAGGAGTGAAATCATGTAGTACTTGCCTTTCTGAGCTCGGCTTATTTCACTTACTGTGGTGATACCAAGCTCTACCTATGTTACTGCAAATGACAGCATCTCATTGAATTTTTATGGCTGAAATTGTGCTAAGGTCATCGACTTCGAAGAGCAGCCCTCAGAAGCGGGCTGCAAGAGTTCAACATGAAGTCGTGAGGATTAGGTATAGCTCTGCATCTGTTCAACATGAAGTCGTGAGGATTAGGTGTAGCGCTGTGTCTGTTAGTAGAATAGTAGCAATGCCCCAGGGCTACAGCCAGTCCAGTCACAGGTTCTTAGCCTGGGAATGATGCCAGGTATGGGTTTTTAAGTTGTGCATGGGACTCAAATTCAATCAGAAACTGGTCAGTCACTCCCATGATGTTTGTGCCACTATTGCACCAATGGGTGTGTCTTGCTAGGTTATTTATTGTCGCAACTTTCAGAGTTCACAGCTAGCTATAACTGATACTAAGCATTAATTTTGTTTCATATACTTGCCAGTCATTTGTATGCCTTTCTTTAGGAAGTGTCTGTTTGGACTTATTGCCTCTTTTAATTGGATTCTTTGTTTTGCTATTGAGTCATTTCATTGAGCTCTTCCAGCCTTTGTGAAGAGGCAGCTCTTGCAAAGCTTCCTTTCATTCTGTAGGTGTCTCTTGATCCTGTGGCTTGTTTGCCCTGCTGGCTAGAAGCTTGTTGGTTTTGTGTGATCATTTCTCCATTTTTACTTTTGTTTCTCATGCTTTTTAGGATCTTGTTACCCATGACAGTGTACCAAAGCATTTTTTTATGCTGTATTCATCTAGTTATATTATTCTGTGTTGAGATACTCAATTTTTATGGAGCCACTTATTTAAAAAGTCTACCCTTTGTTAAGTGCACGTTCTCAGTACCCTTCACATGTATGAGTTGATTATAATTGACCAGCTTTACCAGTGGGCTCTCTGACTCTATTGGGTGGTCATCTGCTCTATGCCAAAGCCATGCTGTTTATGTTTGTGAGCATAGCCTTTAAGGACTGAGCCATCTCTCTAGCCCCAAACCATGCTGTTTTGATTAGTGCAGTTTTGTAACATATTTTGAAGCAGGTAGTCTAATGTTTTCTTTTTTGTTAATTTTGCTATGGTTTAGATAGTTTTGTCTATTTGTTCTATTCTCTGGTTGTACATATATTAGTTTTTTGAAGATTTCATTTATCAGTACTATATTTGCCTCATTTTCATTCCACCTTCTAATTTCCCCATATCCCCCACTCCACCTCATGACCTTTTTAAAGTTGTTATTGTTTTACATACACATACATACAACATGATAAGTCCATGTAGTGTTTCTCCTAGCATGTATATTTTTCTATAATTCTTAAATATTCATTGTTCCTTCAATTGTGTGAAAATTTTTCTTGTTATTAGGATGAGGTGTATTGAATTGTAGATCTGAGTGGTAAGGACATTTTAACAATGTGGTTCTCTCAACCTATGGACACAATGCTTTTTTTCCTCCATTTTTTAATGTCTAAGAACATATTTAATATTAGGACAATGGAAAAGGGGACAGTGCTCAATAATTATCAGGAGTAGAGACTTGAAGACAGAAAGCACCATTTCTAGGGGCAAACCTAAAGGACACAGGCAGGAGACAATGCCACTAAGTCTTTGTGATATTGTCCTGAAATATAAGGCTATTTAAAATAAAGACTTTGGTGTGTGACACTTGAGGATATACGAGCCTTATTCACTTGTGAATTCAAATAATTTACAAGCATAACTAAACTAAAGCTTAGGAAGATTTATGTGCTCAAATTCTGGTTCTCAAAATAGGAAAAAGAAGGTGATAATGTTTTCCTGTGGCTCTGCTCAAAGTGGGGCCTTACAATCAACTCTCAGAGAAGTTTCATTTGCAGAATCACAGTGGGGTTCTTCCGAGAACAGGTGCCATGTTCAGAATAAAGGTACGATATGGCAGAAGGTGCAGGTCGGCGTGGATGAGGAGCGCATGTGACGTTTGGAGAGATCAAGGCCGCCAAGGCCCCTGTCCTGTGCATTGCATGATTCTGATACTTTCCATTGAACATTTTGTCTCTACTGTTTTGCTATGTCCCATTCTACAGATGAGTAAGAATAGCTGACTTCCCTTAATGTACTCCTGCTTATTCTTACCATTTTCTCCCTTTAGCGCCCCCTTCTGTCCATCACATCTCTGTCTCTAATGTTCTCCCCATACTTTAAGACCCTGCCTATGTTAGCTCCTCCCTCAAACCATCCCAAAGCATGCTGGGTGGATGTAACCTTTAGGTGAGGGACATCAAAGTCTTCATCAATGTTGCCACATGTGTCATTCACTGCATGCTCCTTTGCAATGTGGATGTTGGCCTGCAGGCCTGCTTTCTAGAATTCTTCTAGACTCTGCTTCCCACCTTCAGCAACTGCAATGGCCCACTGCACAAATGTACACAGTAGGTACATTCTTTTTAAACATCCACTTGAGAGTTGAGCAAAGAAGACACTATGCTGGGAGATTATTAACATTAACCACCTAAAATTACAGCAAAATCTTGCATAATAAATTTAATTAAAATATTCAAAACTTCTGACTTGGCAGTCTAAGTCAGGTGAATGTGCTCTTCTCTGGCTATATTTATTTATGTCCTAAGTTAGGACAACTTAGTAATTCAGGTAACCATCTCAATTTTGAAAGACAAGAGGCCTTTTAGAAGTCAAAAGAAAGAAAGTAACCTATTACATTCATAAAATGCAAATAGCCTGCCCTTTAAAATATGTCAAAGGGAGCATGATTCTAGAAAAGTCTGCCATGTACTTTAGCTCATCAATGAGAACAAATACAGGGACCTAAGGCTGCAAAGTAATTACACAAAATGGCCACAGATTTCTTTCCTTGGTGGATTTCCTAGTTTACATTCTCCGGCAGCAAGTTAGAGGTAACTTTAAGATTGTCCTCCGAACTTTGTCATGAACAATAGTCCAAGCCAAGGATTTTCATTTGGATAATTTCCAACTTTTACAATAAAAAACTAAGATTGCATTTTTTTATTTTTTTATTTTAATGACACTGTTCAAATCACCATATTTTATTTTTATTTTTTTCCATTCAAAAATTTACACTTCCTCCCCTCCTCCCATTTCCCTCCCGCTCTCCCACTCACCCTCCTTCCTCCTCCTCCCTCCTTAAGAGAGGGCAGGGTACCCTGCCCTGTGGGAAGTCCAAGGCCCTCCCCCCCATCCAGGCCAAAGAAGGTGTGCATCCAAATGGACTAGGGTCCCAAAAAGCCAGTACATGCAGTGCATCCAAATGGACTAGGGTCCCAAAAAGCCAGTACATCCCAGTGCCATTATCGATGGCTTCTCAGTCTGCCCCCATTGGCAACCACATTCAGAGAGTCCCCTTTGATCACATGCTGTTCAGTCCTGGTCCAGATGGATTTGGTGAGCTCCCAAATGTGATCAGGCACACTGTCTCAGTGGGTGGACCAACCCCTCGCGGTCCTGACTTCCT
>LOJH01007868.1:279-13520 GCA_001685095.1 Ellobius talpinus
CAGTTGGGATTCAAAGGGGTATTTATTTTAAGGGTAAAACTTACAAAAGACCAATAGTCAGGAAAGGAGCCTAATTGCTGGAAGCAGAGCCAGAAGCCAGAGCGCGAGCAGAGGGCAGTTGCTGCTTTTTTAAAGAGAGAGAGACCATGCCCCAATGGGCTGGTATCTTAGCGGCTATTGGATGAAGGAGCAGAAGGAGCTCCCGCATACCCCCGTGGCTCATTTTCCAAAATCATACTTATGATGTAGTTAGTTTACTTCTCATGATTCTTTATAAGTTATCCTTGTGCTTGGCACAGCCCCTACTCATAATGAGTATGTAACAGAACATTACAGATTAACAGATCAATACGTAGTCCTCTTCAGGCATGCATAGTTTGAAGTATGTAGTATCTATCTGTATTATGGCAATCCCCTGCTTGGTTTTCCTGATGTCAGTATTTTGAAGTTTCTTCTTTTGTTTAGGCAGCATTCATAGCAATTCACTTTTTTTTTCTGAAACAGCAGAACTATATCATTTTGATCTATTACATGTGCATCCTGAAGTAGGATTTCCTTTTAAATTTATTTCAATTGGTTGGCCTGATTTCCATCAGAGATTTCATTTTAAGTTATTTTAACCCTCCGATCAGAGTAGCTGTTCTGTAAAGGAAAGGAATGAAATGTAGAGAGAAGATAGCTGTGTCTATCAACACTGCATTAAAATGCAAATGCAGCACAAACGGAAGATTTCGCCAAATAATCTGGATCAGTTTTTAGTTTCGGAGAAAAACCCAAATCACTCATTTTCTCTGTAGCAAGCCATGGCAAGTCTCTATGCATACCACTTAAAGGGAAGCCGACTGCAGAAATGAACCATAGCATATTCAATCTTTATGCTTGGTGACTTGATGAGGACACATACAGTCATTTTCTAACATATTTTCAAAAGGAGTAAATTATCATTTAAAAACAAATGTATGTGTATATATATGCAAATTACTTTGAAACAATTTTGAGTTTGTAGGGAACCCTGATCCCACCTTTTAAGGCATACTCTCTCCAGAGACCTTTAACTCCTTCCAGCAGGACTTAGCTACTCTCTTTGCTTGGCTTCCGGGCTTTAGATTAGCTGCAAGTTTGTCTCTGATGTGCTTCCTTTAGGACACCACATTCCAGCATCTTTGCTCTGCCTCATTTTCTGACCCTGGCAAGCAAACTCCTGACTCAGTGTCCTTGCCCTCTGCTCTGCTCAGAAAGTGCCCCTTTCCTTTTCAAACCAGTCTAGCACTAGCTTCTTTGTTTTCTTGAGGTCTTGTGGTAATTTAAATAAGAATGGCCCCCGTAGGTCCATATGCTTGGATTCTCATTTCCAATTGAAACTGTTGGGGAATATTAAGAGGTGTGGTCATATTGGAGTGGGTGTGGTCTGGTCAAAGGAGTCTTGTCACTGAGAGGGGGGTGCTTAGAAGTTTTGAACACACACAAACACACCAACCTTTCCAGCTTGCTCTCTTTCTCTGTCTCTCTCTCTGCCTCCTGCTTCTGGATCAGTTGTAAACTTGCAATTGCTGCTCCAGCTCCCTGGCTGCCTGCCTGCCTGCCACCTGTTTCCTGCCAGGATAGTCATGGACTCTGCTTCTGAAACTGTAAGCCTGGCCCCAATTAAATAACTTCTCTTATTAGTTGCCTTGGTCAGGATGTCTCTTCAGAGTAACAGAAAAGTGACTAAGACAGGTGTTTGTTTGTTTTTTAACTTCTCTTTTGAGATTCTGGATTTCAATCTTAGGACTCTGTACATGCTAGGTAAGCACTCTACCACTGAGAGAGGTTCTCACTCCCTTGTAGGCCTTTATTATAACAGCAGCCAAAAGTTGTACTCTCTTCTTCATTCTGTTTATTTTTTATTTCCATGGCATGTACCACCCTTGTGACGTATCTCTCTTTCTCTCTCTCTCACACACATACACACACACGCACATGCACATACACACACACTATTCACACACACATCACACACACTATTCAACCACACAAACACATATATATTCCATTCAACCTGCCTATCTTAATAATACTCCATGAAAATAATGATTTTGTTTACTTTGCTGTTCCTATTTTGTCACCTAAGTAGTTTGTGACACACAGTGAGTGAACCAAATGATCTTGGTTAGAATGAAGAGGGAATAGTCAAAAACTTTTGAACATTTATCTTATTGTTTTTAATTATGTGAATGTGTGTGTTGAGGGGAAGTTATGTGTGCATGAGTGCAGGTGCCCTCAGAGGCCAGAGGCATTGGATCTTGTGGACCTGGAATTGCAGGCAGTCCTAAAACACCTACACTCTGGCCCTCTGCAAGAGCAGTGCCCTCTGCCAACCACTTGTCCTCTCCAACCTGAGCCAAAGAATTTAGAAATCAGTACTTGAAAAACTGCCTGAGATATTAAATGGAACTTAAAATATAGTGTAAACAGTGTTGATGCTCCATTCCCTGACTCTCTGTAAACAACTATCAGAGTCAGAGGTGTTTCTAGACTGGGTTCTCGTGTCTCAAGGGAATTGCATCATTTGTCTTCACTCTTTCCCATGCTTGACTTTGAGCAGAATTGGATTGTGGTAGGAAGCAGGATTTGTAAATGTCTAAAATGGACCCATAACAGTAGTATCCTGGGTACATTTAGTCTCACAACCTCATGCTACATATGCAAGTATTCATGTCCTCTTCTCCCTCAAAAATATCCTTCAAAGTATAGCTTTAAAGGATGAAGTAATTTTTTTTGATAAATTTCCAACAATGAGACGTTAAGTTGTATCTAACATCAGGCTCTTCTAAGCTATGCTGAGCTGTCCACTCGAGTAAAGAAATCAGAGAACATACCCATAACTACTTCTGTTGGATAATAACCTAGATGTTGGACTATTATCTCAAACTGCAGTCATCATTAAAACTTCTGAGGTACAATAACACATTATCTCTTCCAGAAAGACCAGAGTGATTTGGGATCAGAAGTGACCGTGGTGCCTGTGATAATACTGGTCACTGCTATTCATTCAAATGTTTGTCAGTTTGACAGGTGAAAATGTGTCCTTTCCCAATCATTTGATTACCACTACTGAGGTTGAAAATTTTTGTTTCTTGCTGGATGATGGTGGCTCATGTCTTTAATCCCAGCACTCAGGAGGCAGAGGCAGGTGGATCCCTGTGAGTTTGAGGTTAACCTGGTCTACAGATGAATTCCAGGACAGGCTCCAAAGCTACAGAGAAACCATGTGTTGAAAAAAAAAGAAAGAAAGGAAGGAAGGAAGAAGGAAAGAAGGAAAAAAGAAAGAAAGAAAAATTTAATGTTTTTTGACAAGTTCTATTTTTGTGATGTATTTATTCTTTAAAATAACATGGTTTTTATTCAATAATTTGTAATTTAAATATTAATCATTTTTATTACATTATTAAAAATAATTTAGTCATGTGTATTTGTGTGTGTGCATGTGTGTGTATATGGGTGTGCTGGCTCACATTCCCACACATGCCTGCATTTTCAAATATGAGTGCAGATGCTCTCAGAGTCCTGAGGCTCGAAAACAGGCATTTATAATGTACCTGAGGTGGATTCCAGAGTAACAGGCATTTATAATCTTCCTGATGTGGATTCCAGAATAGCGGGTATTTATAATCTACCTGACGTTGATTCCGGAGTAATGGGCATTTATAATCTACCAGACACGGGTTCCAGAAGCCCAGCTTGGTTTCTTCCCAACAGCAGCATGTGGTCTTGATCACTGAGCCTTCTCTCCAGCCATGTGCACTCATTCTTCAGTTCTTTGAGTTTCAGGAAAGCTTTGTGTGCATTATGATAATTAAATTGCACATATATACATATATAAACATTTTATTCTCCCTTTGGTCTTCTTTCTGTTACACAATTTTCTTTACAATTTCTTTCTTCCTCTGACTAGATTTCAGGAAACAAAGAGAAGTATTAAAAATTATTTTCCTTATTCTTGTTCATAAAAAATGTGTTTCTTGGTTTTCCTTTTTACATCAGATCTATCATGCATTTTTATTATCTGTCAATTGAATGACATATAAGAAAATCTAACAGCATTTTGTGAGATTTTAATAAACATTAAAATCTTCTGGTGAAACTGTGGAAATTAAGGATCACCCAGTGCTGTCACTATCATTCATTGTTTATTCATCTTTGTCTGTGGATCTCGTCATTTGTAATAAATATAAATGTTATTATGTATCTAATAATTCTGTATGGCATCCAATTGCTGGTTTATGTAAAGTATTTTATAACCTCATATGGTAAATTTCTTTTTCAATTATTTCAATTAAATTCAAACTATACTTTCTGTTAGATCCATTCTGACATGATCCACAGCAATCTTATCAGAATTGCCTTAGACTACCATCTTTTTTCTCTGAATTTATTTATTTATTTTACATCCCAGCTGCAGTTTCCCTCTCTCCTCTCCTCCCAGTCCATACCCCCAAACCCTCTGTTCCCATCCCCCCATCCACTCCCCCATTTCTGTTTAGGAAAGGACAGGTCTCCCATGGGTATCAATAAAATGGGCTCATAGAGGCTCACAAAGACTGAACCCACAACCAGGGAGCCCGCATGGGGCTGACCTAGGCCCTGTGCATATGTGTGACAGTTGTGCAAATTGGTCCTCTTGTGGGAATCCTAAGAGTGGGAACAGGGGCTGATTCTGATTCTTTTACTGGCTTTTGGGACCTTACTCCTTCCACTGGGTTACCTCGTCCAGCCGTGTCAAAAGAATATCTGTCTATAGCCTTCTATTTTCTAGCTTAGCAAGTGTCCAAAAGCGACAGTGATAAGACCGACGTAGGTGACCCCGACTCACACATAGATGGGCTGATGCTCCATGGGTTCCCTGGCTCAGACATTTTCTGCCTTGGCATCTGATGAACCTGTCTTATTTCTGGTTTCTCTGAGCCTCTAGCTATGCTGAGGAGTTGGCAAGCTCACATTGCTTTCTAATTCCCAGAGCAATAGACTGGTCCAGCTGACTTCAACTGTGCCAACATTGTTTTGCTTATGGGATGAAAGCTGGGTTGAAAGTCTGGAACATTTATTCATTAAAAGGAAAACAAGAAAATATTATTTATGGATGCAGGAATTGAAATTCTGTGTGTGTGTGAGTGTGTGTGTATGTGTGTGATATATATATATATAATGTTTACATGAGTGTGGAAGCATGTGGGATATCTGTACATGTATGTGCACATATATGTGAAGGTCAGATATTGGTGTTGGGGGTCTTTTTCAATTGGTCTCTATTTAGTGAGCCAGGGTCTCCCACTGAACCCAGATCTTGCTGATTCTGCTGGTCTAGCTAGCCAGTTTGCACTAGCCATCCCATATTTGCCTCCAGATTGCTGGAATTATAAAGAGGCTGCCAAGCCCTCCAAGGCCTTTGTGGGTCCTGGAGTTCTGAGCTCTGATCCTCATGTTTTCATGGTCAAGTATTTTATCTGCTGAAACATTATTTTATTCCAACTCTTTAATTTTAGTTCATAGAAAATAATCTAAACTATCTTCTCAATGAGATCCTATTACATGATAGTCAATCAAAGTGTACACGTATGTGTGTATATACACATACACACAGGTTACATGCAGAATGTGGAGTTGACTGGCACCAAGATGACCCATCTATTCCCAATGTATGGGTGCCATAAGCTACAGTGTCTTATTAACAGGCAAATAGAAGTACAACATTTTAAGAGTTAATTTGTGCATTCAAACCTTGGGAATCATTTCACAAGGAGTCTCAGTTTGCATGAGGCACCTCATCAGCCCTACCTCTACAAAGAGCTCAATCTGTGTATATTTTATTTATGTTTAATGATTTTATGTGTAAGAATGTTTTGCCTATATGTATGTCTGTGTAACAGGGGTGTGTCTGGTGCCTGTTGAGGTCAGGAAATTTTCTGGAACGGGGTTTACAGATGGTTGTGAGCTGCCACCTGAGTTCTGGGGATCCAACCATCTGTGCTCTTAACCACTGAGCCAACTCTCCAGCCCAGCGCTCTCTTTTTGAAGAATAGTTTTCAAATTAATTTGCGCTATTACACTTTGGCCACCTTAATGGGAAGTGTTTTTCCTTAAAGACACCTCTCCTCTTGTTCTAGTGCCAAACGGACCAATCTCTTCAACAATTACAGCCACTTTGCCCACACCTGCTTGTCTGCAACTTTAAATGCATGAAGACTCCTTCCCTTACCAAACTCCGTACTTTCTACATCTGATCCAAATTTTGATCTGTATTTTTACTATCAACCTGACTAAAAGGCACACGTGACAACCACACTACAGTCCGAATGAATTTCCTCCACGCAATAAGATAGCTCATTATTTTAGGAAACAACCTCAGCTAAACATTTTTGGACATGAGCATATAATATAGGCATTCTTTGTCAGAACGTACCACAAATGGAGTCTACCCTGAATCTAAGGTCCTTGTCCCCATCTGAACTCTCAGAAGCACTGCCTGTGTTGTCTGCATTTCTGTTGGTGCTTTGGCTTTCTTGGCTCCTAGATGAATGGCCTATTCTGTTTTGCTTTTAGCATTCAAGGGTTTCTCTATTTGCATCACCAAACTCTCCTGTATTCCTCCCATAATCTAATTTCAAAGACTCGAGAATCCCATGGTCAGTTTTATCACAGTACTGGCTTCATTTCTTAGTACCACTTCTCTTTGACAGTTACCTTCCTCTCCGATGTGACAAAAATATCTGACAGAAACCATTGGTGGTGGCGCTTTTTTCTCAGGTACTCAAGGGATTGTGGGTACTCACATCTTGGTAGACAAAACACAGGAAATGACTGTATAAAATGGCCTGCGGTGTGATCATCAAAGGCCCACCACTCACCTCTGTGGGTGAGACTTCCCTTCAAAAGCACAACAGCCACCTGCTGGTGACCATATCTTCAGACACATAAGTCAGTGGAACTCATTTTATAATTTAAACCAACAAATTAACAGCAAGCATATTTAAGATTCCTTGTGAACTTTAACCAGATTTCTGGTCAGTGATTCATTGAGAATGGTCTCTGTTCTAACCTTGCATTTCTATCAAGTAGAGGAGAAGTTATTTCTGTGATTTTATCTGTAAGAAAGAAAGGCCTTTATAAGAACAATCAAGACTTCATCAGTGGACGATTAGCCCAGGAGCTATGAAGATGTCTAGCAGCAAATGCTTACCATATTTTCTCCCATGATCCTGCCACAGCACACATTCTTGATGCTGACTTTTTTTTTTAAAGGAATACATCCTTCTGAACTACTTCAGCTCCAAATGGAGTTTTCCCAAGTTTCAGCTTCCCTTAGGCTCTCCCTGTATTGAGCCTTTAGAACAGAGCCAAAGGCTGTCATATGGTTTGTGTAGATGGCAGCTACTACCAATTCCTCTTCAACCTGAAGGAGGAGAGCTTCCAAGTTGTCTGTGTGCTGTTCTACAAATAGCCCATGGTGGCTTCTCACAAGTGTGTCACAGTGCCTGTGACTTCCTGTCCCAGCAGAGTTGAGCACACTATTGTGGGTCACAGGCTTCAGGAACTGCCCCAGGTGACCTTTCATCTTGAAGTCATACGTGATTGTTAGCTTTCCTTCAAAAGGCTTATCGTTTTTATTATTAAAAGAAAAGAGTAGTTGCGAAGGTCTGGGCAGATACTAAGCGGCTTTGAACAAATGTGTGCCTCGCTGTTACTCTTCTAATTTTCGGCTCAACTGTGAAGTCGGGCTTTAATATTTTCACTGCATTTTTCCTACTTAAAATTTCAAGATGGCCCATAAAATTTAATGGACTGCATTGAGACAAAAAGATGACCAAATTTAGATTTGTTTTTGACCACAGAGTCCATTAATTTTATTGTACCTACAGCGAAGAGACAGTTCCTATAGCCAGGTTCAGACAGACCGTAGACCTCAGAAGCTTGCCTTAGAAACTAAAACAATTGTGTGACGCTGGTGTGGCCATTTCTGTAAGGTCAGCAGTGAGGTATTTGACACCCTATTTCTGTGGTGGAGTTATCAGATTTGACGTGAACACTAGATTCCCCAGAGAGAAGAGGTGTTTGTGAAACCATGAGGTGAGCGACTAGAACCACAGGGGATAAGTAGATTCTCCAGTGAAGAAAGTCTACTTTTGTTCAGGGTGAAAATTAAGCTTTTCTCTTATGTATAGGAAGCAGAGTGATGCTGAAACTTTAAAAACACTCATGATTTTTTTAATGCAGCATACAACAAAGGTAACATTCATAATCTCCAGCAGTAAAGTGGTTGTGGGGAGCGGTTACTCTGGAAACTTCTGTGGGAACTGAACAGGGTGCTTTAGTGTTTTTTTTCCATTTAACCTTTCTCAGGATATCTCTTTTCCTCCATGAGAGCAGCTATGTGCTCTATTTACCTGTCGTCTTTTCTGTGACAAAATATCTGACAAATGCAAGCTAAGGAAGTGAAGGTTTCTTTTGGCTCACAATCTGAGCAGTGTCTATCACGGTGAAAAAATCATAGCAGCATGAATGTGCCATTGTACTGTGTGGCAGTGAGGAAACAGCGGGAGATGTGCTCTGTCCCCACTCACTGAGTCCAGGACCCGTGGATACTGCCACCCACATTCAGGGAGAATCTTCCTACTCAGCCAAATGCGTGCAGAAATACCTTCATGACACACCCAGAAGTGTGTTTCCATTTTCATGCTAAATCCAGTGAAACTGGCATCACACGACATACTAGTATTTTGGCAATAAAAATTATTTAACATATCTTGAAACACTTGGCAAGGGTAGTAGTTTGTGTGCCCTGTGTTGCTAGGTTCTATTTGAGGTATAATTTTAATTTTACTAAATCTGAAGAGCAGCGAGATTTCAGTTTTCTAGGTCTTTCTCCTCTAAACCATTAACTTTTACGTGGGTCTTGGTGTAAAGTAGGGTTTTTAATTTTCTGTATATTGAATCATGTAATAAATTTTTGTATACTTATCTATAATGTTTATTTTAAATAACATTAACTACTTTTGCTGTTTAAAAGAAAATATATGACCACCACCAAAGTCCTTCAACTTTAATTTCTGAGTATTTAGCTATATAATTTTAGAAAGGAAAACTCCATAATACAAAGATATTACTATTTGGGCAAATTTATTTTAAAATATAGTGAGATAAATATCCTTTCAAGGGCCTCATTGACTTAGCAATATTTTATTTATTAATTTATTCTAGTACTGGGAATCAGAGCCAAGGTCTTGTCATGCTAGGTGAGTGCTCTTCGGTGCGCTACAGCTGTGGTCCTCTTCTGTCGTTTGAGGCAAAATCTCAGGCAGTCTCTCCAGTTGTCTTTGAAATCATTGTGCAACCCAGGCAGGATTCTCTCTTGATTCTCCTGCCTCAAGTTCCTGGGTATCTGGCATCATATACCTACTTCAGCAGCCCTACAGATTTTTGAAGATTATTTTTAAGTTGTAAATTTGAGTTAAAATTTTTTAAAAAATAATGAATCAAAAAGGGTTTGTCTTTATTTCAAGTACTGGTACAAAAAGAAATGCTTCATCAATGGAGCTAATGACAGTTCAGATATTTTTTTTTACTTTAAAACAAAATGCTTTCTACTGCCAAATTGTTTTTTTTTTTTTTCAGAAAGAAGCCAGTGAGATTAGCTGCAATTTATTTTGAATTTAAGGTAAGATGTCTCGTAATGAAATCTCAGACACGGCTTAATCAAATTAAGTCTAATTAACCAAAGATGCCATTTGACAAAATAATAGAGTTCAGTTTAGTATTACTTACTTTTCTATTGCTGTGATAAAACACCGTGACTAAGGCAATTTAAGGACGAAAGTGTTTATATGGACACAGTTCTGGAGCATTAGAGTCCATGAGGGCAGAGCAAAGGTGTGGCCACAAGAGCGGGGAGCAGAGAGAGCAAACTCATAATGACAGCTTTCTAAACATGAAAGCTGACTCCTTGCGACATAAGTCCCTCAGGAAGGCCACATCTTTTAAACCCACCCAAACAGCGCCATCAACTGGGGACCAAGTTTTCAAACATCTGCACCTAGGGGGTGCATTCTCATTCAAACCACTACAGATTTCTAAAAAGAGAACTATGATTTTTAAATACATGGTCTGTATTTTGAAAAAGCTGGCACATTGAAACTAATCTTTGAGGTGGTATGACTTTTGATTTTCCATGTTCTAGGGAGAACCAGCTTGAGTAATGAGTGACTGACCACTGACCCTTGTCATCTCAACCTCCATCACCACTCTATAATACTGATATAATTTCTGAAACCTTTCAGCAAAAAAAGCTTTAAATGAGGGCATAAGTACAGCCAGTGAAACCTGATGCAGAAGAGATGCTGAAGGAATCTGAAGAAAAGTCCAAAATGATTTCCTGCTGTAAATATTACTGGCATATAGCAAATTTTACAAAACAAAACAAAAAAATTAAAGAATTAGACAACTTATGGATAAAACAGTGATTATTTCCTTTCCTTAAGATCATAGACTCATAACAATGTCAGATATAAAAGCCAAATGGTATATTAATTTTAGAAATTTTCAGGTAACAGTAGGAGGATATCCAAGATATAATTTAAATATATAGAAGTTTTGATAAATATATAAAAGGCATATGAAGAACTTCTAAAGAACTTGCAACTTATGTCTAGATATTGAGTTTTTAAAATGTTTCCCTCATAACTTAGTATCTATGTTTTATTATGAACATATGATCTACTCAGCAAAAATGAAGGCATTGCATTTTACTCCAATACTGAGTATCTTTGAGGAGAACACCTAGACAAGACTATTTATACATTTTTATTTCTGAAACATATCACATGTCTTTTAGTTTTAATCCAGAATTTGTGCTTTAAATTTTCCATTGTGGGTAGAAACTCTCAGTTTTAGGAAGTGACATTTTAGCACATTTTATTCTGTTGGGCAATGTTACCTAGTTGAGATTGATTGATGGGCCCCTGTGTTGATTAATGCATACCGGTTTTCTCAAGAACAGAAACATTTGTGGAGATTGATAGGGCAATTCCATTCAGACAACAAATACTTATCCTTTGTAGACATTCACAGTAAAACCCTAAACAGCAATCCAGTTTTCCTAGCTTGATCTTTTCACTTCTCTCTTTGGTCTAGGCTACAAAAACACATCCTTTGAACTTCCTTGTCTGTAAAGTAGGCAAGGATGTATGACGTATACATACAATACAAACAACTAGAACATGCCTGGGTAATCTGAACATATAGATTCCTAGGAACAGTGCTAGCCACAATATGCTTGGAATTTTGCATTAATATTAAGATAGTATTCTGTGTTGTCACTGTGATATTTGAGTCTGGTGTGCTGAAAGTGCTTCATTTCCTCAGTCTTCTCAGGATGCTTTGGAATAATTTGATCCTCCTTCACCCACAGTTGCATCATAGAGTTTTCCAGTCTTCTCTTGTTTGCAGGACAGCCATGAAAACCTCAGCATGGCTTTGTATGACCAGTTCCCGGGCTAAACTCCTGTCCCATCTCTCACTAGCCTGCCTTACCGCTGATGAAACAATCTTCCAGATACCAAAGGTTTCCAAACAATCTGGTTTCCTTCCAGATGCTGCCTTTGCCGGCTATTCTTTTTTTGCTTTAAATGCTTATTCTAGGATTCTCTAACAGGAAGAGTATGATGCTGCGCACTCGTAGATTAAACTGTCTTAGTGAATTCTTGTCTATCTGCCCAAAGGTGATACAGTTCTTCCTTTCTTTTTGCTACCATAATACTCTGAAGTTGACCTCCATATACAGTTTCCCAGGCTGCCATCTAAGCATGGCATCTGTTTATGCCTGTGTTTCCATTAGATTGTCTCTCCGGGAAGATGGAGACAATGTGAACTTAGCACTGTTTATCGTATTCAGGTCCCTTTTTTTTTGGAACCGAACCATGAAGAAGACTATGTAGTAGGAATCTAGCCTTGAGTGGGTTTTGTCAAGATGGCCATAGATAAACTTCTGATTATAAATCTGGGGAATTGCCTTGCCCAGTGCTACATTCTCACTGGAGAGGTCAGAATGGATGAACCCTTCAATAGTGTACATTTTCGCTGTTAATGAATATTTTATTTTCTCCTTAGGATTTCTTGAGGTCTCATGGCCTGGATCCATGGATAACAGCACTTCTCACTATACAGTGTTTCAGAAAACTACTCGGCAAACAAGTAATATTATTAAGCTTTGCTATGTGCCAAGATTTCTCTATTTTATTTACATTAATTTATTTAACCAATCCAATAATGCCTGCAGGATAGATATCATTATTAACCCTATTGTATGACGGAGAAAGTATAGGCATGGTTAATAAAAGTTGATTCATTCTGTATTACAAATAAGTGAAAAAATATAGACAGAGATGGGATCCAAACCCAGCTGATAAGAGCCAGATCTCACAGCTTTCTACCAGTCATGATCAAGGGCATATTCCATTGCTGTCTTCTCAAAGTATTAGCTTCTAAACCCTTATTCATAAGGCTCAAGATCAGCCCTCACTGAAAGTAATTCCCTTTCAAAGCTCAAAAGGCAATCGTAGGGAGTTCATGCAGCCTTTGCACATTTGGGGCTGTTTTCCCATTACTTATTTCCTTGTTGCTTGGCTCTTCTGTCCTTCACTTCAATTTGTACACAGAACCAGTGATCGTAAAGAACACACACATTTCATTGACTACCCAGAAAAGTTCTTCACTGCTACTCCCACTGCTTTTTTTTTTTCAAAAACAACAAATATAATTTAATAATTGAAAAACGGGGAAACTTGAGCTAGGGTTCAAGCACCTGACCGTAATTGGAAGGCCTACATGTAGCAGGGCCATTGTTCCAGGGTCAGGTTTGGGCTTAGAAGAAAGCAGAAACAGTGAGAACTAACTCATAAAGATGTCTAGAATGAGGCTTTGAGAAGTAAAACCCGCCATAGCACGTTTACTCCAAATGATCTCCAGACGGACTGGATTCTCTCTATATTGTCACATGCTGTTTCCTGCCTTTCCTTTACCCCAGGAATTGAGCTTTTCCAGAGGAATAGCACCAGTATGACACAAAGAGCTGTAGAGGAGATTTATAGGGAATGATTTGCTCTCAAGATTCTTAAGGCTGAGAAGTCCCAAGATCTGTACTCTGTAGTGATAGGGGAGCGGGCCTGCTTTTCGTCCCTCCCGGCTCCCGCACGGCTAGCTTATACCCCGAA
>LOJH01007868.1:13555-29963 GCA_001685095.1 Ellobius talpinus
GCCCATTAGTTCTAGCTTCTTCTTAGCTAACTCTCACATCTTGATTAACCCACTCCCTGTTCACTACAGTACTCTGTGAAACGGAAAACAGCGAGGCCCAAGTCTGTTGTCCTGGTCTAAGGCTGTAGACCTTAATAGTAGGAGCAACTCACATCTGAGAGCAGAAGGGTATTACATCCTAGCTTAATCAGAAAGAGGGAGTCTGCCCCTCATCCACCTTTTGTTTTCTTCAGGCCATCACTGGATTGGATGATGCCCCAAGCACCAAGGAGAGCAACACCTTTTCACAGCCTACTGATTCATTCACTAGTATCTTGAAGAAAGACCCTTACAGAAATGTCCAGAAATAAATATCTACCAGTTCTCTGGGCCTCTAATAGCTTAGTCAAGTTGATATATAAATTTAACGGTTACACCCAATTCCTGTGAAATTTTTATCGATCCTTCTTTGCTGAAGTAGGCCACAAAAGGCAAGTTCAGACTATTGGACCTTAGAGAATAATTACCTGAACTTCGTTTGCTTCACAGGATTGGCAGAGGAAGAAGCTGAACCAACATACGGTTGGCTTCCCTGGGGCTCCTGCAACACATCACTACAAACTATGACTCCATGCAAAGCATCCCTGTAGTCAGAAGTTGTGCATTTCACCTGGTCCTGTAGCTGTTTATAGGATAACCACTCTGAAGCTTAATATTAATTATAATTGTTCAGCCAATGGCTCAGGCATATTACTGACTGGCTCTCACAATTTAATTAACCCGTTTTTACTAATCTGTGTATTGCCACATGGCCGTGTCTTCTCGGTGATACCCTGCCGTGTTCCTCCTTCTGTAGCTCCATGACGTCTCTCTGTATCTTTGTTTGGATTTCCTGCCTAACTGTATTTTACCTATTTACTTATAGGCCAATTACCTATAGCCTGGACATTTAGTATGTGTTTCTTGCTTGATGTTGTTCTTGTTGGTTGTAGTCCTATTTTTGTGTATGTTGTTACCCTTTCTTTCTCCTGGACAATGCTTGATAAGTGGTGTTATTGTAAATAGTCTTATGTTAGGATTAGAACCTTCTTATTTAGACAAAAAGGGGAAGTGTTGTGGGAATCCATTCTGCCAATAGATTTGGGGCACTGGCCTTAGGGTGTGGCTTCTTGTCTGCAGACGTGAACTCTCATAAGAAAAGAAGGAGGCAATCGCTGTCGCTCTTGCTCTGACATTGGCTTGGATGATAGGAGCAGAGCAGACAACTTGCTGTTGGTGCTCTTTCCCCTCGGGCAGAATAACTGTGGCAGTGTCTAAGCTGTCCTTTATCAGTGAGTGTTCACCCCTATTACACATCTAAATGAGTTCTTCTAAACCTCTCCCAGACTCTTGTGGATTCTCCGTACACATTTCTTCTTTTAAATCAGTTTCAGTGGTCAGGATTCTGAACTCAGGACCACTCAACCATAATCAAAATTTATAAAGAGCTATGCTCTGTATGGCTATTCTAAAGAAACCCTGCACCTTTTCTCTTCGTGTGGCTGTGGACATGCCTTGACTTGTGACTGCAACTCTCTAATCACTGTAGGCCCTCACATTATCTTATCCTCAGTGGTTGCATCCCCAAACTTTGGGCACATTGCCTAATCTCAAAACCCTTAATTTAATCACATTTGTGATCATTTGGATTCCATACAAAACATCCACAAATTCAAGGGACTAAGACCTAACCTTTGGGGCAGCGTTCTTCAGCCTCCCACATATGGGAACTTATGGAACTCACTCACAGTCACTCCTGCTCTGTTGCAAGGCAGTCAGCCTTTGGTATCCCTCAGCTGGTAAATCATGAGTCAGGTATGCCTAAGCACAGCGCATGCCCTTGCCGAGAGGCCTGTTGCCTTTAAGGGAAGCAACTTCTGGGGAAGTATCTGCTTTGAGTCTGCAGCACCAAGTACCCCAGCAGTTGGGGGTTAGTGTTCTGGTTCTAAAGGGGTGATCTGCGTGGCATACCACATCTACTCTATACCTGTCTTTCAGGATTTGTGACTGCACCACAGTTACCTATTTCTGGATTTTATATTTTACCATGCCATGAATTCTTCTGTAGTCTTAGATCAATGCCTGTCCCAATAGCACTTCGCAAACCCCTTCTGCATCTTGCCTCTCTCCACAGCTTCTTTCAGATCGAGAATTATGTTTTTGACTGATCCCATCTGACTTTACTCATCTTTTGATGCTTCTTATTACATCATGATTAACACACCCATCTCTGCCCTCCCTTACTAAACCGTTAGGCTCATAAGGGTAGGTTACCTTCTGTGTTCCTATTTGCAGTTGCCTCCATACCTGGCAGATTGTAGGTCCCCGTAAATTGTTAATGAACAAACTAATAAATGTGGCTTAGAGCAGCCACCGTCTCCCTCTTCATCAACTGGTGGAACAGACAGAACAGCCAACCGTGTGAACAGAAGCCATCAAGCATGACCAAGGAAAGTGACTGAGTGTGTATCAGGAGGCAGGAAAGTAAACAATATCTCAAGGGTCACAGCTGTTTCACTCTGCCTTTCAGCCAAGAAACATTGTGATTTACTTCCTGTTCTTGCCAAGGATGAAGAAATAAAGTAATAAAAACAAAGAGTGAGAGAGTGAAGAATTACTCGGCTTGGATGGACAGGTCAATCTGCTTGCTCAGCTGTGGCCAGGAAAGCATGATCAAAGAATACTATGCTTTCCTCTCTCTTCACATCTCATTCTTTTCTTTAAGGAGAATGACAAGATCCTGACATTGCTGCAAAGTTAGGATATACACAGATAATATTTCAGGCCGTGTGATAAAATGTGTCCCCAATACACCCTTTCTTTCTCCAAGACACTCAATTTTAAGGTGGTTCTTGTGTAATAGTTAATTTATAGGGACATTAGCAAGATTTAATAAGAAATTAATGTAGGAATCCCTATGAGATTAACATTATACAGTTGTAAATTCAAAATCATTCATAAGTTTTTTTTATTCATAGTCAATATGATAGCTCATGTGTGTTTTTATTTTTGGAATCTTACATATGTTAAAGCAACATATACACATGGTAAAGGTTGAACTACTATTAAATGAGCAGATCTTAGTACAGTTATTTAAAATATGTTGAAATCTATATTCTTTACTAATCTGTTTTAGATAACTAAAAAATGTGCCTATGAAAAGTATGCATTTAATATATTCAATGTCTCCCTACTTTTGTTATTTATAGTTACTTAATTCTTATACTGGCTTATTTATAACTCCAAGTAATATATACAAGTGCCTATTTCTACTATGGGTATAATGTGATCTACTTACTTTTAATGTCTCCCATTTAAACTGTAACATAACCAGTGTTCAGTATCTGAGCCTCATGTCCACAGCTTGCTGGTCAGCTGACTCAGTGGTACAGGCTTTGCTTATTTCTACAGCTGACTTTGAGTTACCAACTTGACTTTGAATTGTCTTCTATAATTGTAATAATCTTCAATGTCTTCTCTATGGCTTTAGTTTGTTAGGAAATCAATAAGCCATATTGACAAAATTTTGATTATGCAAATGTTATTCAATATAGAACTGAATATTGTGCCTGCTATCGAGAATGCAATGCAGTCTTGTTGGGAAATGAAGTAGATAACGAAGCTCTAATTGCATTTTAGAAATGAATCAATCTATCATTCTGAAGGAAAACAAATCCTATGAGGTCACAGGAATAACACATAACAGAAAACAAAGACGGTTTTTCACACGGTTTTAGTCATAGGAGCTGCTTTGCAAAAAATACACAGAACACCACACAGCTTTCTGCTAGTGAGTCTTCACCAACACAAAAGAGACAGGAAAGTATTTTCCAACTATGTTGTAACGACCCCCCCAAAACATCAGAAATAAGTCCACATGGGTATTTGGATAGTGTTAATTAAAGGGAAAGTATCATGATCTTTGAATAAACATGCCTTACAGTATAGGAAATCATGGGTAACTGCAGAGGGATTGCTTGTCTATGTATGTATAAATGCTTTCAGACTTGCTTTACTTTCTGGTTTCTTATCATTTTGTAGAACAATGAAAGTCTGTGATGCATTAAAAACAGTACTACTTCTTTCTTCAGACACGTGCATTTTTGTAGCCATCTATCTCTGTAGCCATTACAGATCCTCTCTTAATCTACTCATCCATCCAGTGGTCCTTACCAGTGGTCCTTAACTTCTAAGCACTTAAAATGTGCTTTGTGAGACTATCCGGGACATGAGAACTTCATCACGTGGCTGGTGAATACATACTGGACTGTAGTTCCTTAAGAAGCAATGAACTGAGATGAGGATTCTTCCACTAAAACCTTCATTGTTTGACCTGGGAATGAAGTCATCTTTTCAGCTACTGCTTGGGTCCTTCCCGCATGCTTCTATTTTGTTCTCCTGTGTTGTGCTCTATACTACGAATCATTATCTCTAATATCTATCTGTGTCTAATTTATAGGTTAACTGTTATGACACATGTGCACATGTTGGGAAAAATCTATAAGGGTTGTGGTGCCTGCAGTTCAGGGTGTGGGAGCTCTTGAAACAGCCAGCATGGACAAAAAGAGACTATTACAGTGTAGTCAAGTTAAAATACACACACACACACACACACACTATATGTTTTACTCTGAAAAATATAAGCGATTTTGCCTTTTTCTGGTGAGCATAAAGACTGTTCAAAACAAAAGAATTTCCAGTTGCCTTTTTGGTGTTCTGTGTTTGGTGGTGACTCTTTCCTGAAGGTTCTATTCTGAAGGTCTTGTGAATTTCTCCACTGTTAGACTTCTTATTTACTGTCCATGACAAATAGCTCACACCAGAGTCAATCCAGTCATATATTCACTAAGTATGTACTGATACCACCGTAAATCATACCATACTGTCATAAACAAACCCAGTGCCTGAACTATAAATCAAACTTGATGATGAGAAGATACCAAGTTAAAATAAACAAACAAAAATCCTCAAAACCTAACAAATACAAATAACAAATTGGGGTTCAGGGAGATGACTCAGTCAGTAAAGGGCCATTGTATAAATGCAGTGATTTAGGTCATATCCTCAGAATATGCATAAATGGTCAGGGATGGTGGGTATGCTCCTGTAACCCCAGCATGCTAGGAGGTCCAGAGACAGGCAGATTCCTGAAACTACTGGATAGCCAGTCCGGCTGAAAAGATGAGCTTCAAGTTCAGTGAAAGACATCTAAGAAAAGGACACCTGACACTGACCTTGGGTTCCATGTACAGGCACATTCACATGCATCACCCATGTGCACACCACAGGCACATGAAAACAAAACAAGTCAGATCATCAAAGTATAGCAAAATAAAGGCAATAGAAGTTTCTGTGAGTAGAGAATTATGGCTGCTTTATGTCTGTTGGCTTGGAAAACTTTACTAACAAGAGGGTAGCTTAAGACTTTGTTGACTCCCCATGGGAAGCCTCACCCTCTCTGAGGAATGGATGGGGGGTGGGACATGGAGTGGGGGGGAAGGTGGAGAGAGCAGAAGGAAGGGAAGGAGTGGGAAATGGATTTGGCATGTAAAATGAGAAAAGGATAGGTTTATATATATAAATATTATTTATATTATATATATAGAGAGAGAGAGGGTAGCTTAGATAGAGACCCAGAAGAAGAAAACTAATGCTGTGTGAAAACTGGACAAAACATACACCCAGCAGAAGAAAAACAGATGAGAAAATTCCCAGGCAACACTCACTGGGATGTTAAGGTAACTTTTTTTCTGTGACCAGGGTTTGACAGCTTCTGGGAACATAGACTCCCTTAACTCTGGGGCCTGAATGCCCAGTACAAACCCTAGCTTTGTCTTGGCTGAATGTCACTGCTTTAGAAGGGACATTTTGACTACAATCCCTATCTCGCTGCTCTTTCTGTGGTTATTCTTGATTTAGCAGCATTTTAGGGTTTTGGAAGGCAGATGAATCCCTGTGTTTCCTTGAATGTCTGGAATGTTGGCAGGACTGGAGTGTAGGACACAAAAAACAGTCCTGAGTGAGCACCAACCAGTAAGAAATGATTCAAGAATTAGAAGCTCCCATTCAGAGATACCTCCAGTCCTGTATAGATGTTTCTGCGATAGGAATATTACTATTTCATTGTATGTGCTATGCTTAGGACTGGTGTCATAATACTAAGTCATAGCCTGCAGAAGTGAATGACATTGATTTTTGAAAGATAATGAGATAGGGTTCAGAATGTGGACACCAGTAATTAATGATCCAATGACCTCAAGATGATCATGAATTGACTATTTCCTTCCAAAAATAAAGAGATTTCAAGTGGCAGATATTCTTAAGGAGTTTTGAGAGCATAGTTTAAAAGATTATGTTTTAAAACCTGTTCTCAGTTTTCCTAGAAGCAGGATATCTGAAGAAGAGCTAGCCTATAGTTAAAAGAGAAGACACTGGAATCAGATTTCCCGGGTTTGAGATCCATCTGTTAAACCTAGCAGCTTGTTAAATAAGCAGTTGCCTGCAGGCCTGGAAGCCAGGGAGCAGGGAGTGGTCCTCTGGGATTGCTGCTCAATTAAACGAATGCAAGCTGATTATCATTAGGTTGCAGTCCCAGAGCCGGGCCCCCAAGGCCGGAAAGCAGGGAATGCATCTTCCTAAGTATAGGAAGCTAGCAGCTGCCTGGGGAGATGCTCACATAAGGAGATAATTATTTGTAACACTAGAATCATCATCCGGATAAGGCACAGCAGTGCAGAAGGGAGGGATGGTGGAACAGAGGTTCTGCATGCTGCTCCAGGTACTCAGGAGTGAGTGGGCTCTTTCAGGTGGGACCTAACAAGCAAGGGAGCCTGGAAATCTTTTCATCTTCTGTTTTTAATGGTCATCGTAGCAAGAAGAGGTGTGTCCGTCTGTCTATTTGTCTGCCCCCCACTCTCTCTCGTATGTATGCTATTTGCATACATTCATGGAGGCCAGGGGAAGATGTTGTGTGTCCTGTTCTATCATCCTTCACCTGGTTCTCTTGAGACGGGTCTCTCACCGAACCCGGAGTGAGGCTGGCTTCCAGAAAACCCTGGCTACTCTTCTGTCTCTGGCCCCCAAGTTGCTGGGGTTATAGATCTATGTATGACCACACCCAATTTTTAACAGGGTACTGGGGGTGAGAACTCAGGTTCTCATGCTTGGGCAACAACTGCTTTTACCCTACTTGCCATCATCCCAACAGGCTGAGACTTGTGGTTTAACTTTGGAAAAGGAAACACATTCTTGGCGATGTCCTCTTCTTTTTTTCACCGCTTAAAAAATTGCCCCCCTCCTCATAACACAGCCCAGAATGTAGAGTGATGGGATTTACTTAACTACATACATCATTGCTGGGTTTTGTTTATTTAATTCTTTTCCTGTTTTACCAGTAATGGAAATAAAACTGATTAAGCCCTGCTAAAATGTGCTGCAAAGTGTCCATGTGATTTCTCTATTAACACTTAAACACTTCCATATTTGCTTGTTTCCAGACAGAAACAGGATTGGAAGGCATGACCTCGACTATAAACAGGCTTGAAACTGGAAAATGTTCCTGCTGCAATATACTTTGGTCTACTCAAACTGGAAAGCGATTACTCACTTCTAAAGACAGGAGCATTTCATCATAAAATAAGACTTTTTTTCTCTTCAGATCAAAACATAAATTGTAGACAATAGATAAAATTGCATAGGCGAAGGGAAAAATGGCATAGTTATCCCAACTCCCCAGGATAATTTATGTATAACATTTTAGAATAATTTTGTCAGCCATTTTCTGTCACATAAGACATTATATTTTTAAGGCATTATTCCAGTATTTTGTCAGAATGTAGTTTTAGCATTCTAAATCTTTCTTACATTATCTATTACACATGAACAATGTATCTGTCTTTTCTTTTGGGGGATATCCAAAAGAGTAGACAGAGCTACTTTATCTCCATTTTCAATTCTTTATTTTATATTTGGGACAAGATGTTATGTATCCCAGGACCAAAAAGCTTTACATCCTCCTGTATTTATGTCTCCAGTGCTGGGATAACAGATGTATTTCACCATTCTTGGTTTTGCATGATTCTGGTATCGAACCCAGAGCCTTCCCGTTGCCAGGCAAGCAGTCTACCAACCTTACTACAGCCTAATCTCCAATTTCAAAGCACTTTGCTACTCTTTACCAAGCACCTTTCTTCCTTCTTTCTGTTATGAGCCTGGGATGTTCTTACTGATATTCTCTATCAGTCAAACTTCTGTCTTTGTCACTTTGGTTAAAATGAAATTCCACATCACTTTGGTTAAAATGAAATTCTGTCTTGGTGGGTGCCTTTTTTTGTTTCTCATTAAGCATTATTAGGAAAAGGTAAATAGCTAAAACTAAAACTTGACCCCATTGTGGGTTTTTTGGACATATTTCAGTGAAGGAGAGGAAAATCACAATGTGTTCTTTAGAATTCTATATTCCACAGAAATGCATAGCATCCATCATTTACCTTTGGAGCATCTTCTCACTTCCATTTCAAAGGATAGATGTATGATCCGGTTATCTCAGCATATTTATTGCCTTATGAAGAAATATCTGGGGAAAGGATGGAAAAATTCAAATGTTCACAAAATAGAAAAATAATCTACAAAAGCTTTAAATAAAAATCTTCACTAAATTACCGACTAAAGCACAGATCATAGCTCTGGAAGAATTTTACATGAAGCTCTCTTCTGAGAATGCGTCTTTAAAGACTATCATGATGGGGTTTCAGCTAGAGACTAGTACAGTCTTAATTTCTCAGCTTGTACTGCAGGAACCACACATTTGAATCCCGCAGTGCACTCATTCTCAACTTGGACAGCACTTACCAGTTAAGCTAGGGAGCTCTCAATAGAACCAGCTTAGGTTCTTCCCAGGTACTTTGATTCACCCATTTGGCCTAGGTCCTCAATTTGGAGATTTTGAGAGGTTCTGGAGGCAGTGAGCAGAATTTGTATTATCCTTGAGTTAGAATGCTTAAGTCCAACATATGTAAGGAGGCAGATAAAGCCAGGCCCCATCAGAACTACAAGGTGGGAACAGAAGGCACACTCTACAAATTCCCAGTGTGTGAATCAAGGCTTAGCAAGAAACATTACAGGATTCCTCACTGTTTGCTTTGTAATTATCAAGACTTAGGGGTTGAGATAAAACACATAAAGCAAGTGACAACCTATGTTTTCAGTATTTTCCTGTGGTAAAGTTGGCTCTGGAGCTCGGTCTCGGGAGATGGGAAACTGAAAAGGTGACATTTCAGTTCTATCCCTTTCATCTTCCACTGGTGGATCATAAAACCAATTTACTAGGTGACCAGGATTTCTTTTTGTAGAGTAAAAGAATAAGAAAAACTGGAGGCTATGGGGACACAGATCAATTAACAGAAATGCATGTGCTTTCATGAATTCTTTTCAGTTATGCAAGTATGTGATAACTGATCAAAAATGAAGTATATTCCCCACATGCATTGTGGTGAGATTTTGTTTGTGCTTTAACAAATTAAGCTTGCCTGAAGTTCAGAGAGTGGAGCTAGCTAGCCACACTAGTTAGCCATAGGGGCCAGGCAGTAGTGGCACCTATCTTTAATCCCAGTACTTGAAAGTCAGACGTAGGTCGATCTCTGTGAGTTCAAGGCCACCTTGGGCTACGTGAGATTGAATCAGTCTAAAAGAGAAACAGAGCCGAGTGGTGGTGACTCACACCTTCAATCCCAGCACTAGGAAGGTGGGGATAGGAAGTAATATGGCTGGACAGAGAGAGGAATAGAAGGTGGGAGGAGACAGGAGCTCAGGATTCTGTCTTAGGTTGTGTAGAGATGGCATTCAGTCTGAGGACTTGTAGAGACAGGATACCCCATTGGGTCTGAGGATTTCATAGAGGTAAGAACTAGTGGCTGATGGCTCTGTTTCTCTGATCTTTCAGCTTTCACCCTCTAATAATCTGACTCTGGCTTTTTATTATGAAGACCAATTAGAATTTGTGCTACAATGCATCCTGGTAAAGAGTTTGTATGTTAGTGTTTTAGAGGAGAGAGAATATTTGAACACAAGGCATGCAGAATTGCTGGGTGTTGAAGGCTGAGAACTACACATGCAATCTTTAGATATACCATGTGATAACATGTCACCTTCCTTGCCTATCTCAAGGAATTGTTGAGACAGTAAATTATTAAATAGGAGCTCAAATGTTCACCAAGTCTTCATGCCTGTTTACACGGAGTCTTCTCGATGTCCAAGCTGTTTGAGATATTGAGAACGCAAACCGGTTTACAAACGTGGAAGGCCTGTTCCCCTTTAGCTGCTCCAAAAATACTGTGGACCTGTTGGTCCTGTTAATTCCATGACTGGCCTCTCTTACCCCATCACTTCATTTCGCTAAGAGAAGTGTTAGAATTTTAGGCAGATTTTTTTTAAAAAAGAAAGGCTTTTAGATTTATTGTTAAATTTTTGGATTTTTTTTATTCAAGGTAAAACTCTACTAATTGTGCAGTCACAGATAATTAGGTACAATAGGTTCTGTCGTATTACATGGAGATGGTAAATTCTATTAATCTACTATTTTCTTTCTTTGAAAATGAGATCATATTCTTTCTTGAGTTGAATTTTCAAAGGTTGGCCTTGAATTAGAAGAATAAAAGATTAGCTGGCTTGGAACAGGACAGCTTATAATGAAGGCTTGAGTTTCTGTCCTGGGGGTGGAGTTTAACCAGCAAGAGGGAATTCAAGAAGTTGTGGCTGGAAACAATAAAAGTCGCTGCTGAGGAAGTTCCTGGGGTGTGAAATCCCATGTTCTGAAGCCATGCCTAAATCTTCCTGGGGAAGCTGGTGAGGTATACAGGGGTGGATATGATCACAATACATTATATGTGAAATTCTCAAAGAACAAATTTTTAAAAAGAATGGGTAAGAAACAGCAACCCAAAAAAGAATTCTACACATACTATGTCATTTTTTCAAATTGTGGCCACAGCACAGAGAAGTCTCATGAGGCTCCAAAAGACGGTGTGATAGCAGCAGAAACATCCATTTAAGTGCATGATTTGAGGGAAGTTTCAGAGGCCGCTGAGTGTGTGGGACAGAAACTGAGCAAACATCCAAGTACTTTCTGTTCTTCACAGAAACCATTTGAACTCTGTCTCTGAGGTGTGAGAGCATGTCTTTCTTGAGTTGGAAATTGTTGTGAAAAGCAGAAGTTTCAAAAATATCCTCAGGGCTAGGATGAGGGTACACTGACCTGGTGATGGATGCAAAGAAATTCCAGAATGATCTAGCAGATGCCCGTGAAGATGAGAGTGGTGGGGGAGTGGGGATGCAGGTGGAGGAATACACGGCTGTGGAAGAAGCTTCAGTGTAGATGGTAAAGTTTAAGGAACGACCACTATTCCCTTTCCTTTTACCATTAGTTTTCTGTATTGTATGTGGCACATGGGAAGAGGAAGGTTCTAGAAAAGAATAAAGAACCGAGTTCAATTCCTAAATTAACTGAATGAAATTGCTTGGAAAAGCTAAGAGAATCTGAATAAAGGGTCAGAGGATGAACCTGAGAGTGAGTAGAGTCTCTTCTGCTGGTAGGCAGAATCAGGGGCTGGAATAGAAGCTAAGAGATGAAACAGACCAACAAATAAATCCCTGGAGACTGCTGAATTAGGCATACTTCCCTTGGCCTTGAGAAACTGACGGTGTGTTAGGAGGAACACATACACCTAACACAATCAATAAAAACCCAGAGAGAGAAATTGGGGTTCAACCTGAAGGTCAGAAAAGCAAAACAGCCAGCCCCTACCTCAATCCTCCAAGAATCTCAGAATGAGACTGTGCCTGAGAGCTGTCTCCTCCTGTCTTATATTCCTCTACAGGGCTGGGATTAAAGGCATGCAACAGTACTGCCCGGTTTCTATGGCAAACTAGTGTGGCTACTGGGATAAAAGGTGCGTGTCACTGCTGCCTGGTCTATAAGACTGGTCAGTGCAGCTGTTTTACTCTCTGAACTTCAGGCCAGCTTTATTTATTTATTTATTAAAATACAAATAAAATATCACTACAATACAGATTTATTACATAAAATGTAATTCATCAAATGTGTTGCACATATTTAAGGCTCACATCTCAAGTCATTTCATGAAGACAGAGAAAGAACAAAAGTCAATTATTGGTGTTATTTTAAAGATTTATCCACCATGGAGGTTATAAAAGAAATGGAGAGACGCCTGTGAAACAGACATTACTGCTCTGCCTACATGTGCCTACACTGAGCTGCCAAGCAGGCAGGTCTGCATAAGCTTTGAATGTGTGCTTTGGACTGTCAAATAAGACCCACAAATCAGAGGTTTTCAAGAGTATGAAACATTACTAACAATGTTACTGATGCGGGCATTTCAGAGGCTCAGGTAAGGCTGGGAGAGGTCTAAGGTGCTGAGGCTGTGCCGTGGGTCTTCCTTTCTCCAGAGAGCACATGCTTGCTGCTCCAGAGTTCAGGAGTTCTGAAGGATTTGTGGTTTACTAAACCATAGACTGAAAGCTGATGGTTAACCAGGTATCCTATTCACGTGCCGTTTACCAGAACCCATGCTCATAAATCATAGATTCCCGGTTCAATTTCTCCAAGCACTAGATAATGGAGACAGCCTGTTAAGGATGCTCAGGGAATATTTAGTTGTTAGCAAGGTTTGGCAGGGCGGCCAGTCTCACTTGGTAAAAGGAGTGGATGGATGTTAGAATTTCTGTTTCAATTTTCTCTCCATATTCACATCAAAATGGGTGCTGTCTTCTACTTAAAAAGATAGAATTCAGTTTCTTAAATGGAGACAGAAGCAGAAGTCGTATTTCTGTGTGTTCACTTTATTCCATTTCCCATAGTCTTTTCAGCTAATGTAGTTTTACTTTTGAAATGCAAGTAAAATATAAAATTAATATCTGAGCCTTTAAAACAATTATGAATATAAGAAACATTCAGAGAGGAGATAAATATCACATATCATCCGGCATTTGTGAGATAAAGTGTTATAATTTTGAATTATCTTTCCAAAATAAATGTTATTTTTCTAAAATATGTGATCTTTGTTGAATAAGTTAGCATGTGTGTGCTGTCATGTAATCTTATTCTTAATTTTATAATGAGTCAATTTATGACATGTATGCAAATATGCTAAGAACAAAATTATTCCCATTTTTTTAAACCTTTCTCCATGGGAATGTAGGGGCAAATAGAGAATAACACTAAGGGCTGCAGTGTTTTGTAGGAGGTAAAAGGCGGAGATCATCAGCCTGTGGGTTTATATTTCTAGAATAAAGTAATGCCATTATATAATGGACATGAATAATAAATATTTGAATATTTCAAATTCAAGGATCTTTGAAAAATATAACTTTGTTGTCAGATATTCTAGACACTTGTCAAGTGCAGTTATCTAAACTTAAATCAAGTAAAATAGAATAGACAATTCAGTTCTGTCCTTGTAGCCCATCTCAAGCATCTACATGTGGTTAAAGGCCACAGCATTAGATAATAAATATCTAAAATGTTTCCATCACCACAAACCTCCCACCCATGGAGTGCCAGTGTGGTGTTCTAAATATGATTTAAAAAAAACCTATCCACAAGTTTGGTGAACACTAAGTATGCTGTATGACAATATGTTATATAGAACATGTTCATGTTTCTTGCATATAATTTAATTGGATAGTCACAAAACTGAAGAATAGATACAGTTAATCTCACACTGAAGGTTTAAAGGGTGGAGTGTGAAGTGGGGTGTGAAGTGGGGTGTGAAGTAGAGTGTGAAGCAGAGTGTGAAGTGGGGTGTGAAGCAGAGTGTGAAGCAGAGTATGAAGTGGGGTGTGAAGCAGAGTGTAAAGTGGAGAGTGAAGTGGGGTGTGAAGTGGAGTGTGAAGCAGAGTGTGAAGTGGGGTGTGAAGCAGAGTGACTTGAGTGAAAGGGTTTGGAACAGGTAGCACAGAAACCCTGTGTTCTCCATATGGGACGGGGGACCTGTTGCTCTGCCTTCTCAGCTCTTCCTGGACACCTTGAGTGGAACCTTTGAATGGGCCCTCAGCTGCTCCTCTGAAGCCTTACTTAAAAGTGTAGCACCTCGGTGTTGCCCACAAAGTCCATTAAAATCTTCTCTAATACAAACTCTTTCATTAACATCTCCATTCTCGATTTGTGAGTATCTTATTCATGACAGAGTGCAATCCCCAATTACCACACTCCTCTCTATGTTATTGTCTGCTTGGCCCGAAAGTCTCCTTAGTTCTTTCAACCCTCTGAGCTATGGATTTCCTTTTTGTAACTCAGCTCCCATCCTGCCTCTCACCAAAAGCTTTTACCTTAACTGTAAGTCCCATGAGAAGCCCCTAGGATGGTTTTTAGTACCTGTCTCTGTGTGGTTTCTTCCCTAAAAGATGTTTGTCAGGGAGTGGTCATTGACCAACTTGAATGCTTTCTTATCAAGTTCCCTCTGTTTGAACACAGGATCCATATCTTAGTCTCTCAGAGGACTAGACGTAAATATAACTATTAATATCTGTTAATGGGACAACTATTTTCCAGACATGAGTGTCATATTATCTGATAACAGAGAAGAAAGCAAAAGAGTCCTCTCTAGACAAAATTACCCTTTATAGATCAGAGAATGTCTGTCATCTTTTCCCTCCCATTCACCCAGTTTTTCTCTTCTGAACATGGGAGGTTGAAATTGTCATTGATGGTCTTATTATCAAAATTATCTCTAGGAATACATTGGCTGCTTGTTTCAAAGAAAAGGAAAAAGAGGAAATGCCCCCACCCCATCCCAGAAGCACCTGAAATGGTGGGGGAGGCAGGCTGCTCTGACACACCTTCCTTCTACTGCAAGACAAGCGGATGCTATGTCTGAGACATGAAAGGCTCGTGTTCTCCTCCCATCCTGGCTACCAGCTGTGCTGTCTGCATCTGTCTAGATGTCCCTGCCACTCCTTCCTTAATGCTCCTCTGTGTCAAAGGGAGATGCTTGCTGTGACGCCTGCCATAATGTGTCACAAGTCGACAGGCAATTGCTTTGTGAAGCATACTGCTTAGCTACAAGACTCGCATCAGACCGACATACTGTCTCCTCTTGATGGAAAAGACCAATTCTTATACATCCTTTGGTTAGAAAAAAACTGACATAAAATGTGATGTGAATAGAGATCTAAGTACAGGGTTTACAATTGCTGTTTACCTTCCTGGCTTTGGGATGTGTAGCACATGGTTATGACAATTAGCCACCTTTATCAGAAGCTTATCAATTCATTTATTTATGTGCCTATTTGTTTAGGCATTCTTCAAAGTGTTAGATTCTTCTTAAAATCCAGGTACTTCCAGGAAGTGTCAAGGGAAGACTGGCATAAACAGTCTGGTCCATGCCACTATGAACTGAACATCTCACTGAAGGAGGCACAGGCAAAGAATATGATTAAAATGCAAAGAGTTGGTGCTTGAAAGACTCAATACACAGGGTGTGGATGAACTTCAGTGGCAAAATGGTGACTGACATTTGCAAGGCCCTGGATTCCTATAACAACAAAAGAAGAGAGGGGGAGAGAGAGAGAGGGAAAGAAAGGGAGAGGGAGAGAGAACACAGTGTACTGGCAGGTGAGCATAATAGAAGAAGACATTTGCAATGCTTGAGAGTTCACAGTGCTTCATAGGGGATGTCAAGTAGAAGTTAAATTGTGGGCAATTGCATCCATCCAATGTGAGTTCATTCATCAGTTCACTCAAAAACAACAATAACAAGTACATAGGAGGTATAAGTGGAAGCGAGCACTCGCTGGCATATTCCCAAGCTAGAATGCAAGACAAAGACAAATCACAGAGGCTGGTATCAAACAGCCCTTGAGTTAAACATGTACAGAGCTAAAGAATCTTAATTAGAAGTTTGGAGTTTCTTATACTGATGGTGGGGAGTCATGAATTCATTTGGAGAATTGAGGTAAATGTTCTTCTCCTTTCTGGAGTTAAGAACAATAACAATGGCAGGCTTTGGAGACTTCTGTTTCTTTTTTTTCTTTATATAAACTAGATTCTCATGATGGTTAAAATCTTCAAAACATACACATGCAAAGTACCATGGTTTATGTTTGCAGGTGATATACAAAGAAGTAATACTGGGAGACCAAACATTAATCTGTAGGCCATAACAGGTCTTGGAAGCATAATGGACAAAAAGAAGGATGCCTGAAAAACTTGACCTTGTAGAGTAAGAAAAGAAGAGACCAGAAATACAAGTCTGTACAGAGAACTGCTAGGTGGCCTAATGTTTGATTCAATTTCTGAGTTAGAGGTGACAATGGCAATGAACTACTGTGCAGTCAATGTCTAGAGTAAACACATACACAGACACACACACACACA
>LOJH01007869.1:8869-28801 GCA_001685095.1 Ellobius talpinus
CACACACACACACACACACATACACACACACACACACACACACACCAACAAAAAGGCTCTTGGGTGAAGCCACTGAGTTTGTAATCCTTTATCATACCAACACAGCACATGCTCCATGTTTCCTGAGGGCTCATCTTGAAGCCACCTGCTGTGCCATTAGTACAGATGATAATGCAGTTCAGCAGCACACAAGCGTTAGTTAGCCTTTGTGCCAGGGACCAGGCACTCTGCTGAGCACTGGGTCTGCTGAGTTCTCCAGTGTTCACAAGCCATCATCTCACATCTCATCTCCAGAAGACGCTGTTTTGGGGGAGGTGATGTCAGTGTTGCTCCTAGCAGTTTGCTGACACTCCTCTCCAGGACACCAATCTTAAGTAGGCCAAGACAGCATTATCTTCAGTTCCGAAAATGTGCAATGTGAGATAACTTTGAGGAACAAAACTCAGACACTTTTCCCTTCTGAGCTACACACATCAGCACAGCCTGATTCTCAGTGTGCAACAAGACTGCCAAGAACCTTCTAGCAACTGACAAATCATGCACCACAAATAGCTCATGTCTAAAGCAAACAATCAGCTTCCACCAGCCTGCCTAACACAAGGTCCCACCACACATTGTAACAATTCCCCCACATGTCAACTAAAAAATGGAGGTTGGTCCAAGTGGGCTTGGAAAAAAACATCTCTCAACATGTAGGAAAGAGAAACTGGGAGCCATGAGATGTTTTATCTCTTCAGTATGACCCAAGCTTCTTCTCAGCTTCTGGATTTCTTCCTTCGACATAAAAAAAAAAGGTTCAACAGCAAATCTAGGAGCAAGGTAGCCGTGATTATTCTTTTAGGAAAGGAAAGCTAAAATTCCAAGCTCCAGTCCATCATTTAGGGAAAATAAATGCAGGGACTCAAGAAGCGAATGACGTTACAGCCACAGTGGAGAACAAAGAGAATATATGTGTCTTTGCTTGCTTGCCTGCAGTTGCCTAGCTTCCTCCTCTCTTATAGAGTTCAGGATCCCTTACCTGGGGAATGCTGCCACCCACAATGGGCTGGGGGTTCCTGAATCAAGTAACAACTAAGATGTGCACCCCAAAGGTGTGCTGTAAAGGGAAGTGAGCCTCCAACACGTCCCTAGCTGGGCTAGTTAGTTTTAAGTGTCAACTTGACACAACCTAGATCAGCAGGAGAGAAAAGTCTTAATGCAGAACTATCTAGATCGGGCTGGCCTACAGCCATGGCATTTTAAGGAGAGACAATGTCAAGATTTGGGGATTGTGCAACAGAAAATAGAAGCTTTTGTCTAGTGGAAACCATGATCAAAATGAACTTTAGTTTTCCTGTTTTTGTGTATATTTCATACAAGGAATCCTGTAACATGGGGTCTTTTGAACTTGACTCTTATTAGCGTCATGAATAGCATGTTCCAGAGTCCATCCACATTGGTACTTGGGCTAGGGTTCTGGTTTCTTTTCTTTCCTTTAAAAAAATAATTTCTTTCCTTTCTTGAGATTATACTATAATTATATCATTCCTCCCTCCTTCCTTTCTCCAGCCCAAATCCTCCCATATACTCTCCCTTGTTCTCTTTCAACTTCATAGCCTCTTTTTTCATTAATTGCTGCTATATATTTGTATATAACAATTATATATATGAATACATAGGCAAATATATAGGAATATACATAAATAAACCCTGCTCAGTCTGCATGATGTTACTTATATTCATGAGGTTTTTTTGGTGAGTGTATATGGCATGCACATATGTGTATGTGTGTGTATGTCTGTGTGTTTACATGATCATATGTGTGCATATGGGTATATACATGCCACAGCCCCTGTACAGAAATCAGAAGACAACCTCAGGTATGGTTCACCTTCCACCTTGTTTAAGAGAGGGTCTCTTTATTGTTCACTGTAGTGCATACCAGACTAGCTGGCCTGTGAGCTTGCAGGGGTTCTCTGATGTCCATCTTCTCTATCACTGCCCCCGGAGCACGGGGATCATAGATGTGCACTGTCACACTCAGCCTTCCTTAGGCTCTGGAGAAATCTAGATTCAGTCTTCCTGCTTGTGAGCGAGTGCTTTCCCACTGAGTTAGCTCCCCAGTCTAGAGTTCCGGTATTTTTTTTCTTTTTGTCAGTCTGTCTGACCTGAAGCAAATTCTATCCTATGGGCCCAGAAAGCTCTGCTACTTTTTGGCTTTTCACCAGTTGGTACCAGACATGTGCATTGTTTACAGTGTAGGCTGTTTCAAATGAGGCTGCCAGCAACTAGGATCAGTGGTCCCCTGGAGCTGAGACTGGGGACAGAGATGGATTGCAAATAACAGGAAGGGGCTCCCTTGGAGAACAGAACAAAATTCTAAAATTAGATTGTAAAATTTTCTTTGTGGAATTGTGGAATGATAATTGAATTGTGGAATGAAAACATGTAGATTTTATGTTATGTAAATTATACCTCTATAAAGCTGTTTTAAAAACCTGCTTTGGATATAACCTTATTTCCAATATGGTAGCACTTGGATCTCAGAGCAGACATTTCTATCGTAAGGCCCAAGGGCCCTTCTTAATATTCAGTATGACAGCATGGACAGAAAAGTCTCCTTACACATAAAAGGAAAGTTCTAGATGGAGCACTCAATCCATATTATCTCTATATATCAAATATAGTAATGTACTTCTTGCCTGTCAATTGAAAACAATATTAATTACTTAAAGGGACAAAAAAAGAAAAAGGAGACAGTTGTCTGAAAAATAAACTAATTTCCTACATAGAAGGCTTAGGAAGCTTAGACTGTGATACAAAATAGGGCCGAGTTTGGTATTGTAAGATGGAGGGTTCTGGAAGACTCACTATGTGTTTACAATTGGGAAACACTGTGAGCTGGGCTGACCCTCAGAGGAGGAGGGGAGGTGTTAGGTAGTATCAAAAGAACAGGGTTGTCCAATGTAAAATGGAGCAAAAAAGACAGATTCATTACAAAAGAAAAGAGAAAAAAAGCCCACTAAATTAGTAGATTGGCTCTCCTGAGCTTCCAGGAGACTCTTTCCCATCCTGCTTTGTGATTGCATGGACATCACATGACCTGCTCTGCCCAGCAGAATGTTATGCTATCCTAGAAAAGAAATGATATCCTAGTCTGGACCTGTAAGATTTTCATGAAGACTCATGGTTTTCTTTCTTCTCCTTCTGTCTACTGACTGCATGGTTTCAGAATGATTCAGAAGCCAGGAAACTGAGAAGACAAAGATGGAAGGAGCCTGAGTCTTTGTTAGAATCAACTCCAGGAGATTTACAAGACCTAGATATTCCCCTTGAGACTGCTGAGCCCCTGCGATACCGGCAGGTCTGTGCCAGTGTGTTAGCTAATCCTGAGTTGACAGTCAGTGCAGAAACTCAATGCAATATCCTATTGCTGTGCAGTGACAATGAATCAGGCAGAGCGAGACCTTTTACGTATATCATCTAGTTTAACTTTCATTAAAAAGGAGATAGTAGCAATACTGCTCTTCCCACTGTTTGTCTGTATGGGACACTAATGTCCAAAGCACTATCTGTCATGGGCTGGATTCAGACAAAAGGTCCAGACCTCCAGTCTTCACTCTTAGTCGCTATGACATGGACTCATCAGGTAAATCCCACACACTGAACTCATGCCACATGATCACACACATGACACACAGCTGTGTCCTCTATCTCCTAATTCAGCATCGACGTGCCAACATGAATCTCCCCTTGAACGTCCTTTCACAGACCCAAGAGGGCAAGCGCAAGACAGCAGCTCATGAGGACATTGTTCCCAGAAGGGCCACTGTCACAAGGGTCCTGAGCACAGTCAGGGTTCCGGACAGAGTCCCTCACTCCACCAGTGCTGGAAAAGGAAAAGTAAGCATGAGTAATTTCCAAGCCCAGCCCTATCTTACAGCTGAGCACACCAGGCTTAGCAAGGCCTGGCCTAGCCCAAGGTGGAACTCACTCTCAATTGACAACTAGGAGACAGTTGAACAACTAAGAACATACAGTCTAGGCCAAGATAACAAACTTCAAGACTGAAACAAACACAACTGATAACCTTATTGTCATATTCAGAAAGGATAGCAACCATGTCTTAAAATGAAGGTAGGAGAGAGAGGGAGAGGGGTACAGAACAAGAGGGCTTGAGGAACTGGCATATCAGGGGGAAAGCAACCCTTCATCTCGAGTCCATCTCATCCAGATGGAAAATTCTATGTAAAGGGAGAGGTCCCCCACAGATATCCGTGCTGTTGAAAACCTGTCCCAGAAGACATAAAAGGACAGAGGCTGGGGAATCAGCTTAAGTCTGACCAGATAAGTGTTAAAATTCAGACTTGGGGCTCGAAGTGTGGCTCAACTGACGGAGTGCTTGCCATGCACTCTGGGAGCTCTGGGTTCAATCCCTACTGCCTCAGGAATCATCTGGACATGGCGTCACAGGCCTGTAATCCCAGCTCTGGGGAGATGGGGGAGGAGGATCAGGCGTTCAAGGCGTTATTCACTACTTGGTGAGTCTGAGGTCAACTTCAGCAATGTGAGATCGTGTCTCAAAACCAGGCAGCAGAAAAGTAGGTGTATACAGTGCTGTAGTTGGTACCGGAGACAAGAGTCAGTTGGCAAAGTGTATGTCTAATGTTCATGAGGCCCTGGGCTGACCCCCAGCACCACATAAACTAGCCAGGGTGGCAAACACCTGTACTCTCAGTGGGGAGGTGGAGGAGGAGGATCAGGGGTTTAAGGTCATTCTTGTATACATGGTTGAGTTTGAGGCTAACCTATGAAATATGGAACCTTATTTCAAAACAAACAGGCTTCTACACTGTTGGAGTTAATATCGCAGAGCAATTAACAAATACCACAGGTCTAATGATGCCCTAATATTTGTTTTAAGAAGGAAAGAGAGAGCAGGAAGGAAGGGGAGGCAGCTCAAGCTCCATGCGATTCCGGGTGTATGCCTTTGCTGTTGGAGGGCAGATCATTCTAATAACTTCTTTCAGGTCAGGGCTCACACTGCTGCTCCGAACACTTTAATTATGAGGAAATGAAATCGGGCCACTGCGCTACACGTGTAGGAAACAAATCCGACAAGTGCAACAGTCGCAGCATCTTGGGTTTTAATTATGAGGAAGTGGAGCTCTCAGAGAACACTCCCAAGCCAGAGCAATCAACCCCACGCCAGGCCTCGGCATCCGGCCACGGCAGCATGTTTCTTTCCGGGGCTGGCACAGTCATCAGCTTCCAGGAGTGGCCAGCCCAGCCCTGCAGGTCTCACTGCCCCTGCTGACAATGCCAAAAGAGACTGAGGATATGTGTACAACTGGGACTTGGGTTTTGGTTCCAGGGCAATAAAAATTATGAAAAGAGCAAAGTATAGCACAGCATACAAGTATTACTATAGCCAAAGAAAGCCATTTTATGGGCTGCCTTGTGTGTTTATGTGTGTGTGTGTGTGCACATACATATACGTGTCATTGTTGGGGGGTGTGCATGCGCAGGTGCACATTCATGTGTGTGTGTGTGTATGTGTGCAGGTACATAATCATGTATGTGTGTGCATGTATACTGAAGCTAAAGGTCAACCCTGAGTGTCTTCCCCATTTGCTCTCCATCTTACTTTTGAGGCCGGGTCTCTCAATGACCCTGCAGCTTGGTGAGTCCATTGCACTGGCTGGCCACAAGCTGTAGCAGTCTTCCCATCTCTGCCATGCCAGCACTGAGATTACAGATGTGCATCACCATGCCCAGGCTTTACATAGGTTCTGCTGACTGAACTCAGGATTATAGGGAAAGGACCTCACAGCCTCAGTTGTGACCTCACCCTCAGGATGTTTTCAATAAAACCAAATTCACACATGCCCTCCATGACCATCTCGCTTAAGATGAGGGCTTTCTACACAGTCCAGTGCTCTGTAACACCTACCAGTCTCCAGTGGAGAGCAGGAATCTGAGGTGCAGAGGCCTACACCAACAAGAGCGGTTGTTTCCGTAGGGTCCTTTCTGGAGGTAGGAAGTGAGAGAGTGGAAGCCAACTCTCTTTAGATGTGATATTCTCATAGGTATCAGCATTTGGAATTCTGATAACAGCCTTACAAGAAGTCACTATTTGATTGCATTGCAGAAGAAGAAATGGGCAAAAATTAAATTGTTTGCAGAGAGCTTGGTCAAGGTCCAGGGGTGGGATTGGATAGAACAAATGGTAAAAGTGGAATTGAAGTGCTAGGTGGTTCTGAAACTCTCCAAGAAGATATCTGCATCTTGGAACAGCAGGTACACTCGCCATTGCGAGCAGCAAAGACCCCATGGACCTACAAAGAAGCTCGCAACCCAGGACCTCGGGGCACACTGTGGTCTTTGCCTGCATGAGAATACTTAAGAACTGCTCTCTCATGACCAATTACTAAGGTTACAAGCCTGGCATTCGAGCCATCTGGGATTCAAATCTAACTCTCTTCTTTTATTTAGCTTTGTTAAATCAGGCAAGTCCATGATTGCCAACTCTTGGATTCTTTATAATGCTCACACAGTCTCTCCACCACAGGGTTGCTCCAGCCCTCAAGTTCATGATGCCTGTAAATCTTGGGACCTACGACAGAAATTCAATAGATACTGAATATTTTATGAGAACAAAATGAATCTGAGATGATTGTTTTGAACTTTGAATGCACCATAAATTCATGTGCACATACCATGAGGTGTGAGCGGTGGATGGAGGGGCAGAGATCTCCCGAAGCACTGGAATGTGTGTGAGAAGCACAAAACAGTGAGATCTACTTTCCACTGAGATTCATCTAAAGCTGTCAGTCTTCTCTCATCCCTGATGCCTGTATCTGCTATGTATCTTAAAGAATAAGCATACCAACTCCTTAAAATGGTTAAGTACCACACTGCATAAATCCCTCCTCAACATCACCTTCACTCCTGGATCCTCAGTGACTCCAAGATGCATCACTTGCTCAAAGAAACAAGGACTCATTGGTGTCACTTGGAGGCAAAGGGCATGCTTAGCATGCACAAACATGGTCATTACCTTTCTCGTGGCTGTGACTGGACACCTGAAGTGAAGCAGCTTAGGGAGGAGAGATTTGCCTTGGTTCACAGTCCTTGGTGGAGGAAGCAGAGAGCAGACAGGAAATCAGGCGCACCCAGAGATTCACCTCCCCTAGTGAAGGTCTGTCTCCTAAAGCTTCCACATACAAAGGGTTCAAACACACAAGTCTGTGAGGGACGTATTACACTCAAACCTCAACCATGGGGCTCTATAAGCATTGCTGGCGAAACAAAACAAATGTTCGCTTTCTAATTTGATTGTTTTCTGTGAGATTTACAGATGAAAGGATAAAAGAACTCTACCACTAGAAAATTGAAGAATGCTACAAATATTCCTTTATAGTATAGGAGAAGGACATCATAAAACAGGAACAACGAACACTGCTAGTTTGCTTTCACTAGGCTGAGGAATTATTTTTTGAAAAAAAATCATTGCATGTTTAATTCTAGGTGGGTGAAGTTTTGTTTCCCTTTTATTTTTAATTATTTAACTTATACAACATTCCTTTAAATACATTTAGTTGAAACTGAATTGAGTCTGTTACCCCTTTCTTTTCTCCTTCTAGCCTCTTCTAGCTTCCATTGCTTCAAACACTCTCATGTCCTCTCCCCATGTTCAAATTGACAACCTATTTTTCTTTTATTATCATTCTTACACACACACAACAAATATATAAACAAAACCTATTGAGTCTGTTTTTATTGTGGGTTTGTATATGGTTTCAGGGCCAACCACTCTGTATTAGACAACAAGAAAAGATTCCAGATAGCCAAAGCAGACCTGAGCAAAAAGAATGCTTTAGAGATGGCTAATTCCAGACTTCAAGATAAACTATGGAGGGAGCCATAGTAATATAAACAGAAGGATACTGACACAAACCAGCCATGTAGAACAATGGAACAAAATAAAAGGCCCAACATTCGTACTCATAACTGCAGGCATCTGACATGTGACATTTGTACACATAACTGCAGGCATCTGACATGTGACATTAGTACTCATAACTACAGCCATCTGATATTTGACAGAGGGGAAATGTACACTGGAGAAAAGACAACTTCTTCAACAACTAACAATGGAATAACCTAGATGTCCACATGTAGAAGAATGAAATACCTGCATCTATCACCTTGCACAAAAATTATATCAAGTATATCAGAGACACCAATTTGAAACCTGAAAGGTTAAAATTGCTAGACGAAAACACAGGCAGTATCCTATGAAATATAGGTATAGAAAGGGCTGTATGAACAGGACTCCATCTTCTCAGGAATTAAGGTCAACAACTGACAACTGGTACCTTATAAAACTAAAAAGTTTCTGTGTAGCTCTGGAAACAATCAATCACGTGAAGAAAAAACCCATGAAATTAAAAAGAACCTTTTGTAGCTATACATCTTACAGAGGATTAATATCCAGGATATTCAAATAACTAACAAAAAACAGAGTTGTGGAATGACCCAATTAAAAAATAAGCTAGGGATCTAAATGGAGAGTTCTCAATAGAAGATACAAATTGGCTAAGAAATACTTCAAAAATTGTTCATCACACTTAGCAGTTAGAGAAATCCAAGTTAAAGCAACTTTGAGATTCCATCTCACCCCAGTCAGAAGGGCTGAGATCAACAAAACAACTGCCAACAGATGCTGGCTGTGCCAAAAGTCATCCCTCGTCCTCCATTGGTGTGGATGCAAATTGGTGCAGCCATTCTGGAAATTAGTACGGAGAATTCTCAAAAATTGAAAAATCAACCATATGTCCCAGCTATACCACTCCTTGGCATAAGCCCCAAGGACTCAACATCCTACTCCACATATGTTTTTGTAAATTTTAATAACCACATGAGTAGATTAACTGTATGACATAAACCTCACTACTCAAAAGTGGCACTCAGTACACTCACAGTATTGTGCAAGCACCTCCATCGAGTCCCGACACCCTACTCTCGTTAGATGTGTCTTTCCATTTCCTCTTCCCCCACTACCTGAGAAGCAACCTTTTGCTTTAAAATATCTCATATGAAAAAATTGACTCAAGTTGACTCAAGTCTCAATTGATAACCATGGAAGCAGTCATAACTAACCCTTTCATGTCAATACAACCTACAGAACCTCATTAGATATCAATTCCCACAGCACTGGTGTTAGGGAGGCTTGTATGGTGTCATCATGAAATCACCTATATCCCAGAGCACAGTGGACCAATACACACAGTTCAACTCAAGCGATGGTGAGCCATCCTAACGCTTACCTTGGCCAGTTTCCACTTTGTCAGAACCAAATGGATTTTTCCATTCCCCCTGGGGACAGGAGGCAGGCTAGTTAATGAAAAGAAACAAATCAAGTTCAACCGCATTTCCTTTTATGTAAATTCTAAAACAAACTGCCCATCACAGTCCAATAACTCGACAGACTCTCAGCCAGATGGAGGAATGTTCCTTGCCTAATGAGGAACTGGGAATCCGCCTACCTAGCCCATGGTCTGTTGAATTATACCATCAGAACTACAGGGCCTGGGGAGCAGCCCAAGCCTGGGTTACTCACAAAGTATCCAGAGAAGGCAGTCTACCTCTTCCTACTTAACAAGTCCCCAATATGGGTTTGAACCAAATCACCGCAAGAGCTTGTGAAACGGGTGCTTCTACTAACCAGTGAACCCCCATTCTCAATTGAAACTGCTATCTGCAACAAGTGTCAACGACTGAAGAGACATGAACACATCAGATTCAGAGTACAAAGAGAAAGGGAGGGTGAAGATTTGCTCTGCCTTTGTTAGCAGCCAAGCCATGGCAGTGAGGCAGCTCCTTTGCAGGATTAATGTTTTTATAAGTGATTGCTCTTGACTTGGAATCATTATGAAGTGTGTGCTACAAGGAACTCAAAAGATGCTTAGTGCTAACCTTGGACCTGGGTCTCCGGGGTGTGGGGTCACAGACATAAAACTAATTTTGGAGGCAGTGCTTGTGGGTTTGTTTAGAGAGGCCATGAAGAGATTTAGCCAGTGTGCAGGCTGCAAGGTTCACAGGAACCAGAGGAGTACAGGATTTGTTGCAGGCGGCCGAGTTTCTATTCTGGGTTCATCCCAGGGACTCACTGGGTGACCTTGGGCCTGTCACATCCCCTCGGCACTGCTGCCTCTCCATCTGTGAAATAAAGGTAACAGTGTCTGCTTCACAAGCCCTCCTGGAGAGGGGAAGATTAATGAGGCAAAGTTTGCAAAGTGTGTGGAACTCCAGGAGATGAAGGGCAGCAAGAAGCACAAAGCTATGGCACCAGGCCCTTGCCCCTGCCACCCGCTCTCACCACCACTTCTTTGGCCTTTGAAAGGTGGAGTAAAGCTTTGAGTGGGAGCTGGTGAGAATGTACACTCGGATCACCCTCAGTTCTGCCCATTCTACCCTTCTGAGGGTGGAACCCAATTACCTGCCTTTTCAGAACTGACTGATACCTGCTAATGGTTCTAAGGAGAACATGAGGCAACAATGAAATGGACATATTGGGTATAGCTCCAGTTTCCTGCAAGTCTGCATTCTAATGGTAGATAAGGAGATAGAAACAAACAAAATATTTAGGGCCCAGAAGATGGCTCAGTTGGTAAAGGAGCTTTCTACATAAGCCTGAAAACCTGAGTTCAGATCTCCAGAAAGCACAGAAAGGTGACCACATCAGTGTGTCTGTAATCGAGTTGTTCCTAGGGTGAGATGGGAGGTGCCTACCCAGAAACCTGCAGACCAGCTAGCCTGGAGCACATAGCAGTGATCAACAAAGGGCTCTGCCTTGTGTAATGTGTGTGGAAGGGAGAGACTGACACCTAGGGCTGTTCTCTGACCTTTAGGTTCCCCAACCACTTCTCTCTCTATCTTTCCCTCTCTCTCTTCCCTCGAGAGAGAAATACACAGGCACATGTTTACACCTAGTCACCCGCCCTCTACACACACACAAAATTAAATGTTATAAAAAGAAAAATTAGAGATTTGGGGGTGTGATGGTGCAGCAGAGGCACAGATAAAAACACTGAGGCACGTGCTAGGTATCAAAAAACGTGGTGATGTCTCAGCCAAAGATTCACTTTTTCTAGGTTTAAATCCCTATCTTGATCACTTACACATCCTAGGGCAAGTTTTTTTTTGTTTTTTTGTTTTTTTTTCTACCTGTTGACTCATATTGTTTCATCTATGAAGAGAGATAAACGAAAACAATTTCAAGGCATGGGCTCTCACACTTTAGCACTGGGAGGAACCATCCTGAGTACCAGCCCCTGGGTGCCACCCTAGAGACTCCTAGTAAAGCCTGAAGATCTGTGTCTCTACACAGCGAGTGCATGCAAGGCTGGGGAAGCAGGTCAATTAGTTAAGAGTTTGTCTTTCAAGCACGAGAACGTGGATTCAGTCTCTATAATGCACGTGAAAAAGCCAGGTATGATTATGGGGTGCTCATAACCTCACCACTGGAGAGGCTGAGACAGGAAGATCTCTGGGGCTCACCAGCCAGGCCAGTGAGAGACTTGGCCTCAAAAAGAAGGAGCATGGCACCTCATTGTGAGGGTGTTCTCTGTCCTCTACGTGTATGTTACACAGACAAGTCAATACATCACCACACAGAACAATGTGCTGTTCTAGGGACAGCAGTCTGACTGGAATTTCCATAGAAATTCCAAAACTTTAATTTCAACTTTCCAAAGCACCTCATTCAAATGCACGGATGTTTCCGTGGGCCTGAGCATGGGCCTTTCTTCTACTCTTTCCCAGGTGAGGCTGGGCTAACACACTGAACAATAACGTTAGCAAATCTGACACAATGTGAGACAGATTGTTAAAAAGCCCTTTCCCCAGCTCTTACCCTAGAGGAGGTAGTGATAGCCCTTGAACAGCCCAGGGTAAATAGCTCTATTGAGTAAACAGAACACTGCTGATGCTAATGCAGTAGAGAAAATGACTCGTGGATTCAAGAAGCATCTTTTCCCAAGATCCTTAATTTCCTCTAGGGACAAAGTAGAGGCAGAGGATTCTCAAAGCCATGTTTCTTCTGGAACTCCAAAAGTGTTGCTAAAATGTCCCTCAGGCAAGGGTGACGTTCTAGAGCAAAGATGATGACATTGAGGGCAATTCTGAGCGAATGTGACCGTGGCCCCACAAAACCCTGAGGTCAATTTGAGCATAGCGTGACTGAGGAAATGTGGTCTTACATAATTAAGAAATGTATTTGGAAAAATTTTTGAGTAACTTAATTCAGTTTTTAAAAATCTCATTCTATTTTTCTTTCCTTCTTCCTTCCTTTTCCTCTTCTTATGGGCAGAATTTTTTTTTCTTCCACGGGGAATGATTAAGCAGAACAACGCCTCTCTCCTGGGACTTGCTGCCATCAGCTTAAAAATACCTTCTGCACACTAACTAAGAGCATGGAGAAAAGAAATGACAAGGTCGTTTACTATGAACAAACCATGTTCTGTTCCCATGACAACATGGGGTCCAAGTCAGAGACGGCATCTGGTGAGGATCCCACCGTACTTAAGCCCTTGAAGAGTCAGTTCTGGGGCAGGTTAGGCACTTGCTTTGCTCTGAAGTCATTGGCTAGGACCTGAGACTCAAGGACTAAAGGAGAAACCTGAAAACCAGACTTCATCTAGCACCTGATGAAAGTTGTACTAGAAGATCATGCAGCACCTTCCTACCCCAACTGTGGACGGACATACCTTCATGCTACCTCCAAAACACCAGCATCTCAGTAATAGTCCAAGGCCAGGACTGCTAGCCAGACCCTCTGGTAATGAGAGCGAGGTGCAAAGGCAGCGTACTGTTCTTCACATGGAAGCCTGTTAGCAAGTCTGCCTTCCTGAATGAATGGTACCATGAAGCGCTTGTCCTTGCCTTCCATATAGCCAGGCCTCTCTCTAGTGTGGGAATCCACACAGTGAGAGGGGAGACTGAGAAGATGCTGGGACAACTTAAGCAGAGTTGGTCCGCTCAGGATCAGTCCGTTTGTACTCAATGTGCAGATGCCATCAGTGACAAGAGTAAGAAGAGTGAATTTCTTGGCATCCCAGCCCTGGGTACCAAAAGATGCTTTAAATGGCCTACTTCCCTTGGACTCCACCATCTTTAATTGTTGCTCATTTGCATATCTGCTATCAAAAGTTACTTTCAGTGTGAAACATGGAAAGCAATCCCTCATCTACTCAAGTTTATTTAAGCCTCATTAACCCAGATCTCTGTAACAACTCAGATAACGGAGGGGGTAATGTTATGTGATATGTGACTGGACCATGGTTAGGCAGCAAAGGATCTACACACCTGACTTATTGGAAGGCTTATCATGGTAGCATAGTGAGGTCCACATGATCTTTGTTTCCAAAATTCAGATGAGAGAACAGAGATGGGGAAGGGATAAGGTGATCTGTGCAGTGCGCACGGTGGGGCTTGGAGTCAAAACTCTTACGGCCATTTCAGAGTCTATTCTGCCTGCCTGTCTTAGACGTGGCACTGTCTTTTATTGTCTCTTAAAACAATTCAGTCTGTCTTCAAATGGAAGCTCCATGTGGCTGTTCTAGCACACACTTGTACCTTCCTGTTACCCCACAGGAAGCTCCACATGGCTGTTCTAGCACACATCTGTATCTCTGTTACGCTGCAGACTGAGTCTCTTCTTTTTCTTTTGGATGTTCTTATTTTTAGTTGATTTGTTCTTTGTTTGACTGCTTTGTTTTGTGAGACAGGGTCTCACTACACAGCCTCAACTGATCTCAAACTAGCCATCCACCTTATATAGCTATTCTACTCTGAATTTAAACTTTTCCTCTTATAGAGGGAAGGATCCTCCTAAGACTGATAGTTAGCAGACTCTTGAGGGAGGTTCCTCCCCAGGTTAAATAAGTGGCTGGGGGTTGGGAGGACATGCCAGTGAAACTCCCTGCAAGTCACTCATGCTGTAAGAAACCCAATAAGTTCATTTCTGCAGCAAGCTAGTCTTGGGTAGAAACGTTCTGTGGTCAGTGATCAGTCCTATCTGAAGTGGATACGGGCTTGTTCATCCGGCTGGGAAAAGTCCTATCATATCCTTGCTCAGCCTTGAGTACTGAGAAATTATCTAACACATGAAAACCTTTTCTTTACTAAAAACTCTACACAAGATCACATTTGATCTCTACCCTTCATTCAATCCCTGCATCCCATAACTTGGAAATACTCCTTTGTGTTTCCTGACACACTCTTTGTCTAGACAAGAACATATGTTGGATTTTTAAATAATTTCTTCTACTTATGGTAAAGTAGCATGTTGCTCATTTTAATCAGTTTGCATTAAAATGCTAAATCACAAGGATAACTGCAGCTCCCAGCACCTGTTCCTCCCAGAACCTTCAATGAAGACATCAAATGGTTTTCCTGGTCTTCCTTCCCCATCTCCTCTCTGAGGGCCTGGAAGGCCACCTGGGTGCGCTGGCATCCATTAAACCTGCGCTTTTTCTAATTCGGTTTGATTTGGTGTGATTGGGATTATTGGAGAGAGGTTGGCGGAGAGGTTTATTGGGAAGTAAAAAGTTTTCAGGTGGAAAATGGATGGATGACGGGTGATGGGTGTAGGAGATGGGTGGGTGTGTAAGTGAGTGAGTGGGTGGATAGGTAAGTAGATAATATGAATGGGTGGAAATGGATGAATGAGTGGGTGCATAGATGGGCAGATGAGTGGATGTGGATAGATGTGTGAATATGTAGATACAAGGATGGACGGACAGGTGTACTTGTGGATAAGTAGACTGGTAGGTGGATGTGTAAGGAAGCAAATATACTAGATAAGCATTTACTCAATATGTATTGTCTGAGTCCCTAGCATGTAATTAATAAAAAGTGTCAAATGTCAATTAATAGACAAAGAACCCTACCTCTGTAAAGGAGTTACAATTCTTACAAAGATTTTAATTACAATGTTGGTTACATCTATAAAGGAAGGGAAAAGCATAATGAGAATTATGGCAGGTTGATTTTATTTAGGCAGGGAAGGGGGAATTAGAGAAGTGAAAACATCAAAATCTAGACCACCAGTGGCTCTCAACCTTCCTAACGCTGCAGTCCTTTAAGTACAGTTCCTTATGTGGTGAGCCCAACCATAACATTATTCTCGTTGCAACTTTACAACTATGATTTTGCTACTTTTGTGAATCATAATGTAAGTATCTGATATGCAGGATATCTGATATGTGACCCCTGTGAAAGGGACATAAACCCCCAAAGGGATCCCGACCCACAGGTTGAGAACCAATGTTCTAGATTAATGAAACCTCACAGTGGGGAGGCTGCTAGAAGCTTTATGGGGTAAGGAATCAACCTTCACAGGGACAGGGGGAAGGGGCATGCATACTGCACACCTGAGGAGGCCCACTGATGTGGGTTGGAGCAGGTAAAGGGGAGGCTACAGCGGGATGGGAGGGAGCCGGGGAGGAGCATGGCTTTTATCCTCAGAGAACACTCCCATAATGAGGCCAGCAACTGTGAGCCCTCCCTCCACCACAGGCCCTCTGTTTGCAGAGCTTGGAGACCCAAGGGTAAGAAAGCAGAAGACAAAGAGGAGTCCTTCTGTGGTTTGTTTGCTGCACTGTGAGGCCCTGGAGCTAATTAGAGATGTTAGGTTGTCAAAAGAACAGAAAACCCTGCCTGGGGGGCTGTAATCTGCATCTGAAGAGGAAAGGTCAATATGGTAAGCTCCTGCTTCAGAGCTTGGAGTAAACCTCATTGATTTATGAGATCATCAGAACTGGAGACTTTCCCCCTCCCTTGATCATCCACATCAGGCTGAGATTTACCTTTTATCACCTGCTGACTTTGGAGACAGACACTTAATGATTCAGAGATCAGTTTTAAGCCTCAGTAGCTGGTAATGGTGTGGTGAGAGAGAAGAGATAGTCACTCATGGTCTTCCGAAGAATGGCTCATATAGATGCTGTTGTGTCCTTGTCAAAATTTAGACATTCCTTCCTGGTATGAGGCTCAGGGGATAAAAGAAACCTACAAGGCTCAGGAAGTAAACCAAACTCTCTGGTTTCAGAAAGGTCCTGAAAGTTACAAGGCATGAAGCCCTTTCCCCAAGGTTCTACAAGCAATAAAAGAATTGCAGGGAAGAGAGACTGTCAATCTGTCCAACTACACACAAGTCAAGTGGGAAATTCCAGGACAAATCTTTCATCCACCATGATGGGATGGCCTTCTCAGGGATACAGTTGCTCTGAGTTGTTCATGTTCTTGAAAGTAACTCCTCACCCATATTTCTGTAATAATCCTTAAAAACTTCACTCTTCACTCAGCTAGACTTGGGTAGAATTGTTCCTTCTGTGTATTTTCAGTACCTTGTCTGGGGTAAATAGTTATTTGTTCGTCTCTTCCCAAAAGAAGTCATACCACAGAACCCCCTGTTGCAAACCCACAATCTGCCAAGAGTAATAGGGAATTCGGGTTGCTACTCCACTGGCTCAATGATAAGAATATTTGCTGGATTACCAAGGGGAGACTAATATAACGACTGCTGTCTGAAAATATGGGAGAGACACAGAGGAATAAGGGGGTATGAAGTGAGACTCACTTGACCTACTCTTTTGGACTTTCAGTTTGGAGGAGGAGATCAGGAGCCTAGAAGAGCTGTGGTGTCTAGAATCCAGAAAGGTCATGAAGTACCCCATCCAAACCTCCCCAAGGAATAGTGCCCTGTCTGTTTTGTCCTTTTAAACTAGGAGACATCCCTAAGACACTGATGTCCAGACCCCCAAGGGAACAAATCACATAATTTTTAAGCCACTGAGATTGTGCATATTTGTTATAATAGCTATGGGAAACTGATACACAGTTATGTCTTTGTAAGTTTCTAGGATTCAGCAAGGTTCTTTATGTAAAGTGCATGATGCTCTGAGCCTTCAGTGACTGTCTTCGTTCATTTATGTAAACTGCCCGATTTGAAGCTAACAATGTTTTTACCTGCCCTGTCAATTGACTAATCTGTCTTACATCTTTATCAGTGAGCCTCACCCCCAATAACAGACACCTGACCCAGCCCTCAGGTGGGTGTCAAAAAAATTACTAGCTGAGGAGACTCAAGATCCTCCCAGGAATCTCTATAATTAAAATACAATCACATTGGGTCACTCTGCATAACATCTTCAAGTTGGTCAAAGTCCATCATAGATTGTGGTAGATAATGAAAGGAATGGATAAAGGGAAAGGAAATATACATAAATAGATGAAGGAATATGTGAATGATGGAAGGTGGATGAGGGAATGGAGGGATAGAAGAACAGATACAGGAATGGATAGATGAAGGAATATGTGGATGTGGATGTGAATACACCATGATGGACAATGAAAGAGGGAGTAGAAGGGCAGATGGATGGATAGATGAAGGAATGCATGCATGCGTGGATAGATGGATAAAGTGAAGGATGGATGGACACTAAACAGAGAAGCAAATGATTAATGTGTTTGTGCATCACTAGAAAAAACTCATCTAGAGAATTTCTGCTAATAGACAAATGAAGATTACTAAAGCACATCAGAGAGGAAGATTAATCACGCTGCTCTCGGTAATCAACATGTGTGCGACAGAAAGGCGTCTGTGCAAAGCCCTTATTGACAGCATGTTCCATATTGTTCTGGAGTCGCTGCAGTGTTCCCAAGGAAAACAGGCACGAACCATCTGATGCGGCCAGGCTGAAAAGGGGAAAAACAAAATAACTAGGAGGTAAATTTTCTGGTTGAGTGAAGTCAGAGGAAGAGATGCTACGACCATTTTTTTATAGAGATAATGAGCTTGAATTTCTGAGATTATATACTTCTTAAGTCTACTCTATGAAATTTTGTCACAGCTGGTCTAGGAATTGTGAAGACCTGTGGGTACAAGCTTAACACAGAGATATTTATGTGGGTAACCGCTGAAATGCCCAACGAGGAGAGACGAAGCTCTGTGATATTATCCAAGATCGTTTAGAAACGTTTACGGTATGAAGACATATATATGCCACCTTTTGAGGGAACTTTAAGAGGTGGGGTTGGAACAGGGTATAACTCTCTGGCCCAGGTTAGCCCCTCTGATGCTCACTATATAGCCCAAGCTGGATCCAAACTCAAGACAGTCCTCCTGCCTCAGCTGATAGATGCTAGGATCATAAACATGTCATTCACCACAGCCATATTATGCTGTCTTAAACAAATACAGGAAAAGCGTTGCAAACTTCCCTAACATAAATGTATACACAGATGCTAAAGTTACCTCTGAAGTGTGAGCTTTCATCGTGGCTTCATCTATGCACACACATACACAGCATATAGGCAACCTCTAGATGAAATGCCAGGTTAAATAAGAGTGGTGGCAGGAGGGGATCACAGACACGTGTTGGCTGGGTCCTGTTTTAATTCTTGCCTTCTCCTCAAGTGAAAATTTCCTAAAAAAACATGTTTCTTATTATGTGGTAGTTCCAAGGTCCTCATAGGTGGGGAAATCGAATCTCTCCTCATACATCTGTCTTTTCCTTTCATAATCCAAATTTGCTGGCAGATATCAGATTCCCATGCAGTTTGCCTGTGTTCTTCCTGGGGGAAGCTTCTCTCATTTCTGACGCCATTCCTTCTCCTTTCTGCATCCTCATTTGAAGCAAACCTCCCAGGAATTGGGAGGCTAACTTACATGATTTCTGTAATAATTTTGTTTCTCTGGTCTCAACTCTGCATTTCTGGATTCTTTAGCCAATCTTTCTGTAACATCATAAAGCTCCTAACATGAGAGGACTGGAAGGCAGAAGGAAGCATGATGCATTGCTGCTTTTGGGTCTCATGGCACCCTGCTGTACCATAGAGAACGGTAGCACCTTGGGTTAGGGAGATCGCCCAGCTAGTAAAGTTCCTGTTACATAAACATGAAGGCCTGAGTTTCATTCTGAGAATCCATGAAAAGAAAACACTAAACATGGTAAGCCAAGCTTGTAAACACTAAACATGGTAAGCCAAGCTTGTAAACCTGCACAATGGACGATCCCTGGAGCTCCACTGGCCAGTCAGTCTAGTCTACTTGGTGAGCTCCAGGCCAATGAGAGACTCTGCCTCAAACAAAGGTGCACACAAGATTATTCCCTGAACGCCCCCCCCACACGTGACAGAGGGGGACACTCTGATTAAACATAACTTGGTTTAGCTTGACAAAAAAACATCTGTTTGAGTTCAAAGTAATAAAACAGAGTCAGAGCTGGGCATGTTGACACACACCTTTAATCCCAGCACTCTGGAGGCAAAGGCAGGCAAATCTCTGGGACTTCAAGATCTAGAAATACAGGACAACCAGGGCTACACAGACAAACCCTGTATTGAAAAACAAAAATAAATAAATGTAAGTCCATTACAAGACCTAGCTAAAAAAGATGGTATCATCTTTTACAGGCAAACAAAAATAAATGACTGCCCTGACAGTGATTTCGTACATAATGAAAACAGCCACTTCTACCATGCCACATTTCACTCCAATTAACATGGACTTCAGCAGGTCAACAGCAGGACTGTGAGCTCTGTGTTTTACAGGAACCAAGGATTAGACACTCAATCTTGCTTTATGCTTTAGCAGAAATCCCAAAGAGTACTTGGTCTTCAATGAACAAGGACGCTATCATTGTGAGAAGTACCAGAGATTCCTTCGCATATCAGCCTGAGCATTCAATCAAACCCAATAGAGACAGCCTGGATAGCAGAGGTTTTGCATAAAAACTCTTCAGTAAAGGATTCATGGGCAGGGTGAACAATAACAGGGCAACAGCACAGAGACCAATGCTAGTCAAGTGACAGAATATCCCACTTCCTCCGGGCGGTGGTGGCACACGCCTTTAATCCCAGCACTCGGGAGGCAGAGGCAGG
>LOJH01007870.1:14793-40896 GCA_001685095.1 Ellobius talpinus
ACACACAGAGAGAGAGAGAGAGAGAGAGAGAGAGAGAGAGAGAGAGAGAGAACCACTGACCAAGATGCAGATCTACAGGACCATTGTAACCTGGCTAGGCTGTGTGGAGTGTAGAGAGCGGTTTGAGCTGTGGCAACCCAGGTTTCACACCTCTCAACAATTCCTGTCTCTGTTCTTTGGGAAAAACCTACACTGGGCTCTCGGAATACAGGGTGTTGCAGTGACTGTCCACTCAGAAGATTTTGTGTGGCCACCCCCTACCCACTGTTAAGCATCTGATGTTCAGAGTTAAGGTATCCTCAGGTGAGATTTACAAGGCCAACCCTTTGCTGAAGAGAGAGGGGGCAGCTACATTGTGCATTTCTTACCCACTCCTGGATTTCACTTGGCCAGGAAAGACAGCCATACTTCCTTGGACTGACCAAGGAACCCGTGTGGATGGGTCACTTCCTGAGATATGTTCCAAGCAAGGAGGAGCATCCTCCTTGCTCAGCTCAATATATTTCTTGTTTGGTCTGAGTCCCACATCTTCTGGTCTGGACTAATGATACTTTGAAGCTAGAGGCTAGACTTTAGGGGATGTCAGGTGTGTGTGGGAGGTGATGTGTCCTCTTTGCTCGGTTTGTGTACCCTTATCTGAGCAGCAGGTAAAGAAGTGCTGTGGGGTGATGGGATCAGGTTGGCTCAGCCTCACCCTTGGGTGGAACCTTGAAGAATATAAGGCAAGCTAATCCTCAGGACTACATGGCTACATGGAGAACATACACTTGACATATCTGCAGCGAGGATACTGTCAACACCTGGTCACTAGTGACCACGATAAAGGGAGGGACATCCAAAATCCATGAGGAGAGTAAGTAGAGTGGAGGCGGGGCTTCAGCAATGCCAGTGGAAAAGAATGTGTGAGGTCACAGTCCAGTCAAGGCCTAAGGACAGGGTGGGACAGCCATGTCAAGGAGGTGGCCTAGAGCAGGTTCTGTTCAGCATAGGGAATCTGGTGGGTACAGAATGTCTTTTTATAGAAGGTCTGGCAAACCCAAGATCTGGTCAGCTCAGAGGGAGTAGACAGATGAAGCTGAACAGGCAGCCGTGACCAGGTAGGACATAGAAGAATGTTGGTGCTAGGGGCCAGAAACCCTTCCGCTGTGTCTCTTCACACTTCAGTCCATTCCCCTGCTCCACTAAGAGTTTACACCAACATTCCATACTGTAGCTATCCAAGCAAGAACTGCTGAGGGTGACTTATAAAGACATTGGAGAGCAGAGAGAACACTGAGTCTTGTCAGGAGTACACAGTGGCAAAGGTCCAAGGAGACATTGATGAGCCTGGGATGGTGAAACTTCATGGTTGCATACACGATGGGGCCCCCGATCAATCCTAATAAATAGATTTATAGCATGTAGACCAATAGTGTTTTAATACAATCCTCTTTAACAACAGATACACAGTGTACAGAAAGCTGACTCTAGGTTCCCTCAGGAAAGAAATGGACATGAGATGTGTGACTCTTGCGAATAATTTCAGATTTTAATGGAGACTTTCGCATCAGAGTTAATGATGCCTATCATTTTCCCGAGTTTAGGTGATATTTGACCTTTGAAATTATATGGTTATGTAAGTCACACAGCTGGTGTGACTTTTGCCAGTGTCTGACATTTGGCTATTTGTACCAGCAAATTGAGTTCTTGTGCATGGGATCTTACTTTGTGGTAGGTTAAACCACTGGTCATGTGGACAGCCTTGCCTTGTGAATAAACGAGGATGCTTTGATGTCCATGCTTTCATGGATGAGGCACAAATGCTTTGCAGTCTTAGCTCTACCTAGCCAATGGTCTTTATTCCATGTTAGTCTAACAGAGTGTCCCTGTCTCAGAGGAAACTCTGAATTGAGTCCTTAGAGAGCAGGAAAGATCCACAAGGACTTCATTTTTCACTTACGCCTGGTTCTTCTGTGATGGCGAAGTGCTGTTCTCGCCCTCTGAACAGGTGCATCTTCTGAGAAACGCTGGCGATGACGTCACCATCACTGTTGAGTATCTCAGGGAAGCGCCCTCATTTCTGAAGCTACCATTAGGTAAGTGGGAAGGGGAGAGATTTTTAGGGTGTTATGGGGTTCTCTTCCTTCCTACATTGTTTATCCACATGTCTTGGCACAGCGGGAATAAATTATTTCCCAAGCACACACTCAGCGAGAAGATTGATTTAGATGGAGGAGCACAACAGGGTCCTAAGGCACTCCAGACATCATAATCAGAAACAACCCTTCCTTCACATGAAGTCCCTGCTATTGTGTTTGCAAACACAGCACATACTCATACACATATAACATCCATGCACACACTCATACACATACTCTAAAATACTCACATGCGCACACAGTTACCTATACACATGTTCATGCACATCTATGTAGAGTAGTTTGTATTTATAAAATCTAGATTGACCTCATATTAAGTATTCAGTCCTTAACAAGTAAAAATCACCAGGGCAATGTATAAAGACATTGGAGAGCAGAGAGAACACTGAGTTTTGTCAGGAGTACACAGTGCTGAAGGTCTATGGAGACAGTCCATGAGCCTGGGATGGTGAAACTTCATGGTCACATACACGATGGAGCCCCATCAGTCCTCTCATGCTAATGCATGCTTCAGAGTACCTGCCATGATGGGGCAAAGCTTGTGATACTCTGCTGCAGACTGTGACAAATATCCAGCCTAGGAAAGCACTTGACTGACCATTGTTTGTGTCTTTAACTTACTGTCCAGAGCCGTCACATTTAACAGAAGGTCCTGCCCTTATTTTGGATATCAGTGGGCCCTCTCCTGGAAGCTGTCTTCTACTTCTAGTAAAAATCTGCAATGCAGGGCTCAGCCTCCGTAGAGCTAACTTTCTGCAGTACAGGAAGAGCTGACAGCCGCAGGAGCCTGCCTTCCTTTGCTGTCCTAACTGACTCTTTTCTCCATCCTCTTCCTGCAAGAAAGAGTGGCTCCTTCTCCCTGCTCCATCCTGCATGCTCACCCTCCTTCTCACCCATCATTGTAACCCTGTTGATATTGTGTCCCTTATTTACTGTGGAAGTGGCCTGGGTGCTGCTGAGTGCTGCTGGGTGCTGAAACCTGCTCAGCTGTGGATTCTGACCGTGCATCCATTTCATGCTCTGTTGTAAGAGCCTTTAGATTCAGACCTTCCTCTATCCTCTTCTCTCTGGGACCTTTGAGCCTGCCGTGTCCAAGAGACCACAGGGAATGATTGTGATAGTCACTTAGAATAATTGGTACCCTATGTACAGACACCTAGATAAAAGTGTCTACCTGCCCTGTGTTCCTGGGACCACCTCTCTGTGAAATGGAGGGAGAGCGGTAGGTGACAAGTTCTTGAGAATCCAAGGATGACATGGAAGGGTTTCATGTGTAGGTGGGAAGATCCCAGCGTAAGAAAAGTCGATATCAAAACCAAGTCAAAGACGAGAAGGAAGTGATGGTTGTCTTTGTGGGTTCTTAGAATGCTCCCCTGGGCACAGAGACCGGGATGTGGTGCTACCGTGATCAGTCACTCAGAGTTACCAGTGGACTCCAGCTTCCCTGTGTTACTACACATCAGCATGAGTGCTCTTCTACAAGTCGCTTAGATGGTGTGGGAAGGACATGAGGGGGTGATGCTAGATTCAATTCTAGCAGTGTACCGGGGAGGTTTGAAACGGAAGAAATAACGGTGTTAAATAAGGGGAGGAGAGAGAGACACACACACAGAAAGGGAATAAGAGCACAGTAGATTGATAAAAGAAGACAGATATAGAAAATGAGGAGAGAGTAATAATACGTTTCAACATTTTCTCTTCTTGACCAATTCTCCCAACTCAGAGTGAGGTCAAGAGCAGGTCTTGGTAGTTGGAAAAGCTGAGTCGGGAAATGTGGCCCATTGACTGCAGACCGAGGTTCTGTAACAGGGTGTGAAGTAGAAGTGTGGCCAGCAGAGTGGAGTACAAGAATGAGCAGTCCCGTTGCTATGGATATGGGGACACATGGGTCATCAAGGAAAGAAAATGTCTGTCCTCTCTGGAATTCTGGGTGGGGTGGGGCAGTTAAAGAAGAGGCATATGCTTCTCAATGCCCTATGGCTATGATAAAACACTGGGGAGAATAGCCCTAGGGAGGGGTTTTACTTTGATCGTGGTTGGAGATTTCAGTTCATTGCCAGTTGACCCTGTGTCTTCAGGCCTATGGGAGCCCAGCGTACCACAGCAGGAATGCATGGTGGAAGCAGCTGCTTACTTTAGTGACCAGGAGGCAAAGAGAGAGACACTGCAGGAGGACCTAGGGTGCCAAGGGCAGGTCACTGTATTTCTTCCCACTAAGTGCCACTTCTTTTTCTTTTTTGGCCAAGATTTTTTGACAAAATAAAACAAAGGAAAAAAGATATCGTCTTTTAGTTGAACATGGCAACCCAATAGGGGAAAGAGTCCCAGGAGCAGACACAAAAGTCAGTGACCCACTCATTCACATACATAGGAGTCCCACAGAAATACCAAGCTGAATGCTATAGTATATATGTAGAGGACTTGGTTACAGGCCTATGCAGTCCCTGTCTTTCTGCTCCAGGGACTGTGAGCTCATATGCACCTTGCTTGGTTGACTTCGAGGGCCTTATTCTCCTGGTTTCCTCCATCCCTTTGGCTCTTACACTTTTCCCGCCTCCTCTTCCACGGGGTTTCATAAGCTCTAAGAGGAGGTATTTGATACATTCCATTTAGACTCTCTGTGTAAGTGCCACTTTCTAACAGCACCTCTGCCTACCAGTAGCACCATAGACTGATACCACACCTTTCAGTACATGGCCTTTGAAGCCATGTATCCAAACCATATAAGGATGGAAGAAATTTCCTAATTGGAAGGGATGGGGGCTTTTAACACTGTACAAGGGAGTCTGTGCCCAACCCCAGCCCTGTTCCCCAGGATATAGGAGATTGGTGGTAATGCTAAACACGTGTTTCTATCTTATTCTTACATAAGTAGAGCCTCGTGTAGAGCAGCCTACCTTTCCTCCAGGTGAGTGTCTGTCACCTCCTGCGTAATCCTAACTGTGTATTGTGAGTCTCAGCCTTTGCAGTGAGATTCAAAGGGGGGATGGGTATAGCCTGGCCCAATAGACAGCAGGAATGGCATAGACAACAGGACACTTACACAGCTTTCCCCGCCTTCCATCTGAGGTCAGTAATGTTTCTGGGAAAAGAAAGATGGTGTTTGGTAGCTCCTAACACTGGTATAATAGGAGCCATAGAACCGATGGCTACAAGGATTTCAGCACCTGTTTCTTGGAAAGGAAGGGTCACCACAGCTCTGAAGCTGGCATTTCCCTCAAAAGAGCTCTTAAAACCCAGGAACCTTCAAGTAACTGCATTTACATGCTTGACTGGAATCTGACAGTTTTGCCTGTAGCTTTTGGTTGTCTAGGAACTCCAGTGCAGAGCTCAGCCATGATGGCTAGACCCACCCTGAACTCCGGTGAGCCCCATTGCTCAGGGGCAAGGCAGAGCTCCAGAGATAGATGCTGAGTTTTCCATTAATTGTATAAATGCCCATTCTCCTTGTATTTGGTTCTTTATAAAACAGTTAAATCCTAGTATCTATAAAAATTTAAACACAGGGGCCATAATCATTACATGAATCCACGTGAAATGGCCTCTGGTGAATACACATCACTGGGGTAAAATTGTTTCTGCCTGAGTAGATTCTTTTGGGGTACTTGTTTTTCTGAAGCCATCTCTGTCCCACAGAGATGATTGCTGATGTATAAAAATATACCACCAGTAAAAAAAATCCATTTCAGCATTTCTTAAATTGATATTAATGGGAAAATAAGTACCCAGTGAGATTGAGTGAACAGACCTGTGCATGTTTGTCAGACTCTCAGACACTTGGTGTTTTTATACAGATAGACTTTGCACATTAATGCAGTATTTCACTGTGATATACACCATCACCACTGATTAAATTTCTTGACGCTCTACTGCTCAACAGAGGTCCTCCAGAAGCTGGCATTCGGTTCCCATTCCCCTCCCCTAGCCACTAAAAGCCACTGCTTTCTGCCTCTGTGTCTTTGCCTTTTCTGGCAATGTGTATCAATGTAGTCATTCAATTTGTGACCTTGGCTTGCTGTTGCTTCCACTTGCCATGATGCTTTCCAAGTTCACTGGTGAGGTAGCATGCATCCATGACAGCTGCATAACTCGGCTTTATATGGTTGTAGGGCCTTGCTCCATCCACTCTTTAGCTTGTGATCCCATGTTTCTATTTCTGGGCTGTTATGAGTTCTGCTGCTGTGAACATTCATCAGCAGGCTTTGTTTGGACATCTTTGTTAAGTCTCTACCTAGAAAAGAGGATTCTGGGTCCTACGATAATGCCATGTTTAGTGACAAGCATCTTCCAGAATGCTTCCCTTCTGTGTATCTGCTGCTTTGAGTCTAGTCAAAGTAGCCATAGGACTTTGGACAGATTAGAGTTCAGTCCTTGATGGAAAGGGTTTTATAAGTATTGATTGTATATATTTTTTTAAAAAAACAACTCTTTATGTAATTAATAATTGCTAATACTTGGGTTGAGGTGATAGCTTAGTCAATAAAGTGTTTGTCTTGAAAACATCCTCCAGGACCTACGTCAAAACAGCCAGGTGTTCAAAGACACAGTTGCTTCCCTGGCCTACTTCATGGGCTTCAAGCCAGTAAAAGACCCCAGTTCAAAATACAAGGTGGATAGTACCTGAGGAATGACAGATGAAGTGGTCCTTTGACTTCAACATGCATGTGCACACATGTACATGTAGCTCTCCATTCACTTGCACTTGTTCACAAATGAACACATTGCCCCAACACACATACACACACACACTCACACACACACACACANAGAGAGAGAGAGAGAGAGAGAGAGAGCACAATTACTAACATTGGCCAGCTTTTAAACATGGATGTTCTGGTGGTAAACAAAACAATATAGGAACTATTCAAATTTTTCTTTGCAAGTACAGAAGAAAGGCTGACAGTCATGAGAAATTAGTTCATAGAAATCCAATGTCTACAAAAGACTATCAGTCTTAAATTTCTTAGCTTACTATCCATTTCTTCTTCAGACATGTGCTTATGGTGACATTTATCATGTGCCACTCAGAGCAACAACAAGCATTACCTGGGGGATTTTTGAGGGTATACAGGCAATTAGAAATGTTTTCATCTTTATTGCAAATAATGACAAGTTAATTATAGAAATAAATGAAAGACTTTGACAAGCATTGCATGGACTATCCTAAAGTGTACATGGAAATGAAAAAAAAAGAAGAAACAGGCTATATCAGGCTATGTGCTATTTGCAAAAACAACACTCTGTAATAGAAAGTAACAAAAGCCTGGGCTGGGCTGGATTCCACTGGGTAACAACTGTATGTATCTGGGGTAGTAAATGAGCAGGGAGATGCTCACTCGTCAGTATGGCTCATTCAAATCAAGGCAGAGAGTTCTTGTGTCTCCCAACACGTGTAGGGATACAGTGAAATGCTCTGTAGTACTTGTACTAACAGATATGACGGAGGTGGGCTGGGGACATTGACTTGCTGGGCTCTGCATGTTGGGAGATGCAGAGGTAGACAGGAGATGGGCAGTTATCATCAGAGCCTTCTGGTCCCTGGGCACCCTTATCCAGATGCCCCAAGGAGCTCTAACAGCTCATTTCAGTCCTAAGAACGAGATGACATGATCGAGCACTGACTTAGAGGACAGTGCGTACCCAGTTTTTGGTCCCCTTCTCACTGTCTTTTCCTTCAGGTGCCTGACAGGGAGAGGACCTGCCTTCCTGCTTCATTCTCTTGATAGCATTATATCCTCACCATGATTCGCAGCTAGTCAGTGATAAGCCCACCCACTATGCTATCCTTGGCACCTCTGCTTGCTTTCCAAGGGCTCAGAAGGCTTAGCCTCAGGGCCGTCTCTCTGCTCCTGGATTCTGGGGGGTTTCTTATGTGATGTCAGATGTTCAGTTTCTCTGGGAGTCTGGTCATCGGGCAGTGGTGCCTCTATGATACATCACCACAAAAACGGTAGAACTGACATGCATGATCTGCCCACACTTGTCTGTACAGAAAATAACGGAGCTAGAGGTAGTCACAGAATACAGTCTTTTTCTCAGAGTTGCCCTCGGGACCTTGAGTGAATGGCCTGAAGCCTTAGGAATGGCCCCAAGGTTCGCTTAACAATTCTTAATGAAGCTACTAGCTTAGCTTGATTGCTGAACTTGTGTGAAAGCTGGGTGCAGGGTTGTTCTTAAAGAGAGTTAAGGGTATTGGGCACCTGCTCTCTCTGGACTGGGTCAAACGTGCTGAGGGTTAGCCTTTACGTGTTAGCCCTAGGAAAACCTTTCTGAGTAACATCATCTCCCATAACAGGAGGACACTTAGCCACCAAAGGACGCAATAGGAAGATCTATCAGTCACCCAGGCTGTTAACAGTGATGGTTACAAATGACACCATGTGCCACTTTTTTTTACAAGTGAATCCATTTAATTTGTAAACAATACACAAATGCATTTTAGCTCAGTTCTTCATAGATGATGACGGTGTTGATGGAGGTGGTATGGCTGATGCAGAGTTATCCCTTCTTGGCCTGCATTGTCTACATTCTCACCCTGCCTGTCTGCAGCAGCGAGAAACTCCAGTCATTCACCAGTCAGCAGCTCTGAGGGATGTGCCCTAATAAGCGAAAGGGATGAGAAACCTTAACACGTGGTCCTTTTGGAGACGCAGCCCTGCTCTGCATCCCGAGATTACATGATGACATGATGGGCAAATGATGGCACTAGGAGCATTGATGGGGGGACCAGGTTCTAGGAAAGGAGGGGAATCCTCTGGCTAATAAAGTAGAGCAGAAAGTCATCCCCAACTTCAGTTCCACATCCCTGAGAGGGACCTAGAAACGGACTGCTGGCTCCAGTGGCTATCTTACATTCATATAGTCAGTCACGTATGAGGTAGCTGACCACTACACCTGGAATGAATGCCTCTCATTTTGTTTCAGGGTCCCCAGGGCCATCCAGTGACCACAGCAGCAGGGCCTCATCGCCTCTCTTTGACAGTGGCCTGCACCTGAATGGACACTGCAGCCACACAGTAAGCACGTGCAATCCCCTGACCTCATAACTTGGGAACCTCAATCCCAAGGGCCCTGGGTTGAGGGCAAACCTGTCCGTGATCCAGCAGAGGCACAGGCAGATGTTCTGGAAGAAGCAATGAAAACAGAAATTAGTCAGTGCTATTAAAATTACTCCCACATAGGCTCTTTATCCTTGTACCCGCTAAGACACCTTAAACCAGTACTTCATAATTGCATGGAAAGTAAACACCTTTCTTCATTTTGAGGGAGAAATCAAAGTAACCTCTGAGTTTCAGGCAACCTTACCAATGGGGCCTCAAGTTGTTGAGGTCTCAAGATTTCCAGAAGACTCATAGGACAGGGTAACAGTGAGAATTTATCCCCAAATTTATAGAAAATATCAAGGAAGCATGAGCGCTGTATGTTTGCCCTGAGCCTCAATCCTGTGCCTCACTTGCCCTATCTATCCCTAAGATCCTAGAACTGATCTCAACCCCCAGTGTCCGCTACCCTGGGTCTGCCTCCTAGTGCTGGGATCAGCCTCCCTCTGGGCAGGTGGTCTCATTACCCACAGAGAAACAGACTCTCAGCTTCACACAGTTGGTTTTAGGGTATATTTTATAGTAGATCCTTTTCCACCCTGGCGTTCAGGTAGAACTCAGGGGAAAAGATTCAGGTTTGTTCGTGTGATTTTACAATACCATAATTTCTCACTTTAACAGTTTTAATTGCTTTTGGTAATTTAGAATTTGGCTTCTGTAACTAACAGAGAGTAAGCAGCATGCTCACAGGTTGCATCTCCCAGCCTTGGGTCCATAGACAAACAGTACCCTCATTTCCTGGTCTTCACTTGACTTCAGAAATTAGTGTTGAGCCAAGCACAACAGCACACCTGTCGTCTCCCTGCTTGGAAAGCAGGGGCAGAGTATCCGTTGAACTTGGAAGTATGAAGTCAGTCTGGGTAACATATTGACGTTCAGTTGAGACAAGTCAGCAGAGAAAAGCAAATAGCTCTAGTGGCTGTTGTCCTGCGTTGCCCTAGATGCGGAAGCCATCCATCGATGAACTGGGATGCTCAGAGAGTCAGTTCTGTGTTTCCATCATGATGAGGTGCCACTTGTCTGTTCTCATAGTAGAATATCCATGAGTGTCTGCGGAGCGCTTGCACTGTGGACTATACTTCGGTGCTTGTAAGCTTTGCTCGGTGACACGGGACCTGAGATACACATCTTAGTCCTGCTTCCTGCAAGATGCACCTGAAGGTAGAGAAGACACCCAGATAGGAACATACTTTCTCTCTGTCTGAGAAGTCATGGTTGATGCCTGTCTGGACACACTGGATCACAAGAGCAGGGAAGAAGTGAGCTGTGGCTGACAGTGGCATGGTTATTACATTCAACCAGACTATATAACCAGGAGGTGAATAATTACTGTTGCAGAATTTACCATAACATAGTCGCTAAAGCTGAGAGAAAAATGACAAGATTGATGGAGTGCTGGCACGCCTCTTCCCTGAGACAAAGCAGGGAATCTCTGTTTTCAAAATAAGAAATATGTAAGATCTACTATGAATAGTTCTTAAAGGGGGCTGCAGTGCTCCAGTCAAAATAACCCATCATCTCCGACATCAAGTAGTTACCTTAAATTACATACTGACAGCAATCTTCATTACCTGGTTATTAAAAACTGCTTCCTTTAAAAAAATAGTTCCTCCTAAACTGGAGAAGTCAGCACAAACTTTGAAGTCTAGATGCTGCTCATCTCTCACTCCTATACCTCTGCACCCTGAAGACTGTTTGTTTGTAAGTCTCTTTTTGAAGTTTAAAGTTCAGAGGTCGATATTGTATTTGTGCTGAGATCCAACCTGAAATACGACTATACTTGATCTATATTTACAGACCTTGCTGGAAAAAAAATACTTTCCTCATACTACATTGGATTTGTTTTCAAACAAATACAGAACATGTGTGTCTTTTTCCCCATAAATGAGACCTATTCATGAGAGTCATATAGATAATGATATTCTAAGAAATTTTATTAGTTACTTTTTCCTGTACTGTGACAAAATACCTTAGAGAAGTAGCTCCAAGGAGAGAAGATTTATTTGGCTCATAGTTTCAAGGAATTTTAGCCCATCCTGATGGGAAGGCATGGAGGGGTTTGTGGTAGCCATACAAGTGGTAGGGGCTCCTTACATGATTAAGGTCAAGAAACAGAGACTGAAGGTTAGAGCCTGGGATGTAACCTTCAAGGACCTTGCTGGGGACCCCCTCTCTAAAGATTCCAGATCCTTTATAAATAGCCCACAGGCTAGGGACTTGACATTTAAAGTAGAAGCCTATAGGGGGCATTTCATATTCAACCTACAGCATCAATTCACATTTAAAATTACTGTAATTTTTATTTAAGGGCCATATTTTAATAAGGTAAGGATCATTTCCAAAATCTGTATTGTTTGGAGGCATAGCGCGCAGATGTCCAGATAAATCTGCTGAGCAGAAGGGACGTTCTGGCCACCCTTCCACAGCCATCCTCTGCGTTTTTGAGTGTCCTCCAGACATCAGAGGTGGGGGCAGCTCCCTTCAACTCCCTGAGCTTCCTGTTTCTCATCTCTGTTGTAAACACACGGGTGCAATTATGTTTGAATTGATTCCAATTCCTCCAGCTGTTAAAATCACCTTCAATACCACTCTCCAGTTTGCTTCCTGTTCTAGCTGGTTTGCCCCAGATAATAATGGGTACTAGGGATGGTGAAGAGTATGTATGTGCTGGGGAGGGGGCAGGTTACCTGGCATAGTAATTCAGAATGAAATTATATTTCTTGACTCAGTATTCTCTGTCCAGAAGGGGAAAATCACAAACTCGCTGATCACAGGAATGCAGGGAGGAGCTATCAGACTTAACTCCCCTGTATCCTCATTCCTGCATAGGAAGAGAGGAGGAGGATGGTTCCTGCCCTGTACTGGAAGTTTGTGCTTGCTGTTTGTCTTGCAGCATAGGTTCCCGGAAGCACCAACTGCTAACTCAGCAGCCGGCTGTTATCCAGGACAGCTTAGAGTCCGCGCACTGGTATTTGGCGGAGCTGCCATGGCATGAGTCGGCAGCTTCTGTGCCAAGCAGTTTTCTGTGTTGGCCCAGGCAAAGTAACCCTTCATGGAAGCTGGCGGTAGTGACCACCTGGGAGAGGCCTGTACTGTGAGGAGTCTGTCAGGGCTAATGTCTCAGAGCAGAAGCCCATGTGATAAAGAAGTGGGGCTCATCTTAGGAGAACCCCGCAGAGAAGGACGTGTGAATATCCTTGCTTACATGAACTGAATGTACTTCGAATGTCGTTTCTCTGTCATGAAATGTGAACTGTGGCAAGCGCTCTCTGCTGGTGGCCCCTGGAGGGCTGCTGTGGAGTTGTCTTGAGTTTATGGCAGTTCTTGCCCGTATAGAAACAGCAAGGAATTAAGCTTAGTTTATAGACTGCATTTAGAAGCAGGCATCAGTTACCTTTAATAGTGTAGATAAGAAGTATATTCCTCAAAACAGTCCTATGTTAAAGGAAGGAACCCCAGATGCTGCATCCAGTCAATCAAAGGTGGTTTGATCATCACCTGATAAATGGATTAGTATGCCAACAGAGCCATAATATGATGATATCGGGATGTGGTGGAAGCCACTAGGTGGTGCCTGGTTGAAAGTGGTAGCCATGACTTTGAAGGGTTTATCTGGTCCTGGCCCCTTCCTGTTGCATCCTCGGCTTCCAGGACGCCCTGAGGTCAGCAGCTTTCTCCCACATTCTGGTTTGAATCTGAAATAACCCTGAATGCTCAGTTGAGTACCTGGTCCCCAGATAGTACAGTTATTTGGGGGTAGTTATGGAACCCTTTTTTATATAGCTGGCAGATGCAGGTCTCTGGGGTTCTAGCCAGGTAACTGCTGGCTGCCATGTGCCTGCTGCTCCAATAGCAAGCTGTAACTGCTACATGCCTTCTCCACCATCCTGATCTGTACTCTCAAACTGTGAACCAAACGATTGGCCCTCCTCTAAGCTGCCAGGTATTATTCGCAGCTCTGAGGCAAGTCACTGATACTCAGCACCACAGTCTTCCGTCTCAGCAGTGGAGCCAACCTTGAAGCATAAGCTCCAAAAGAGCCAAAAGAAATGGCTCCTTCTTTTTCCTGGGTGTTTTAGCATAGCAACCAAATGACTGACACACCTCTCCTCTCAGCTGCGGGGAAGAAACTCCAAGCATTTTTTGTACCTCCTTAGTCTTCTGCAGCAGAGCATACTAAGGATTTACTGAGGCAGGTGGAGATGGCAGCAAATCCACCGCTCATAGCGTGTTCCACTTCCGTCTAGTTTACAGTTTAGACTCCTCTAAATACCGCTGAGAACATAAAAGCAGAACAACCCTGTGTCTTCAATAAGACCTTGCCTTTGCAGTCACTCTGTGTTATTTCTCTGCAGCTTTGGCCACAGACTGCAGATGTAGGGACTCTGGATACCATTGGGCCCTGGAACCCTTCCTTCCTGGCTGCCCTCCCACCATAGTCAAAGGAGTAGGCAGAGCCAGGTATCCAAGGAGCCACGTGGGGAGGGTCAGGCGTGCAAAGGGCCAGTATTGATGGAGTAAGGTTTAACAGGACAGGTGTGTACAGGATCAGGTGTGCACGAAGCTTGGCATCCGTGGGGCAATGCACATACAAAGCCAGGACTGACGGGGCAAGAATCTAGACAGCTATCCCTTCCCTGGTAGTAAATGTTTTTGAAGTGTTTTCAAATATAGTAGAACAAGGTTGTCCACACTCCTCAGTTTTCTTTGTCACCCACTATTCTCTCTTTGTCAGATGCTATATCCCAGAAAATTAGAGGTCGGAATAGAGTGGGCTGTGCACACACGAAGCAAAGGCTGGATACAAACTGCTGACAATACAGTAGGCATCTCCTCTGGTCCTTGCTGTGGGTGTCCAGGCCAGACCTCAGACACCAACACTGGCACTCTTGCGGAGATAGAAGATATAGCAGCAGTGGCGACTTCTCACAAAAACCTTTTAAAAAATACTTTTCAGAGCCTTATAAATAACAGTTCCCTCTGAGGAGAGAGTCGCCCCAGTCCCTGTGGGGATGGCACAAACTGCACACATGGAGAGCATCTTACGGCTTTCACTTTCAATCAGGGCTTCCCTGGGTCATCAGTTTTTCTCTGTTCTGGTCAAATATTGCTCTTTTTATTATGTCTGCACTGTTTTGTTCTCTAAAATCACATTACCAAGGACTCTCACCCCAGCAGGATTCGAGAAGATAGAAATTACAATCTGAGACCCACAGGCAGGTTTTGTCTGCTGAGCAGCCATTATTATTTTAAATTGAACATGAAGTGTCCACACAGTTAGAGACAGACTCTTGTCCTAGGTGTAGTGATTATTTATTGATCAAAGCATTCTTTAAGGACTGAAACCATTCTATGGTTATCTACAAACAACATCAAGATATGGGAGCACCTTATAATGAGCTTCAGGCAAGACATGCACACACCACACCAAAAACTGGGGACATTTTGTTTGCATTCAAACTGACACTTTGCACACTCCCTTCTTGGTAATCTCTACCGAGTAATGAATTTTAATTTGCATATTGCATCAATATCCACGATCCATACCTTTCACAAATCCTCAGGCACTTTTCTAGTGCTTTATAAAATTGGTTTCATAAAAATACACATTATACAAAGAGATCATGGGGCTTCTCCTATGATTGCTGAGTGTGTTTTACCAACGTCTGAGTATGACAGGAAGTCACAGACTGTGCTCAGGTGAAGTCAGGGCAGGACACGAGTTACTGGCAAGGTCTAGACGTCCCTGGCTTATTGTGGCTTTACCAGCCAGACTTCAGGCAACATCACTTGATGTTCATTTCCAAGGTGAAATTATTTTAAACATTGTCAAGCACTGCATTTTATTCCAATGAATGGAATGTTGAGTTAGAATTTGTTTACAAAATGATGTCAATGCTATGCTAAGGGATGCGTATGCAACTCAGAAACACAGGAAGTTTTTTCTTGTAACACATCAAGGTCTAAGAGGAGCAGATGATGCTGTCTGGAGTGACAGCCACACCAAGGCAGCCATCCGTGGTGATGCTCTAAACTGCAGTGTCATGGTAACCCGGATCCTGAAAGCAGAGTCCAGGGTCACATCCATTATCAGTAAACTAAATTTCATTGAAACTGGACTGGGAGCTTGTCTTTGAGAAATTACCTATGTGATTTATATGCACAGTGAGGTTTTCAAGTCAATAGGCTGCATTTGTCAGACATAGACCTGGAAATCTAAATGGCCAGCCCAGGCTTCCTGTGCAGCATAATTCTCAGACAAGAAAATCCCAAATGACAGGAGCGAGCAGCTAAAAAAAGCATTAAGCTGGATAAAGCAAGGCCCCTGCTTTCAAACTGCAAGAGCCAGGTGGTTGAAGACTGTCAGCCCTGACAGCGAGGCAGGGCACAGGAAAGCACCCCTCTAGGGGTCTGCTTTAGGACAATAGAGACGAAACAATGTGCTATTCTGCTGACTTCAAAGGCAAGGGGACAGGTGCAGATTTCTGACTTAGCTGGACTCTGTGACAAAGAATAAATAACCTGTCACATTTCAGGGGAAAATCAGGAGAACCAGTAGCTCCATTATCTAGCAGAATCCTCAAACAAACATGCAGGGAAAAGGCTGCTTAGGGGTCAAAGAAAAACACAGGTGATCGCTGTCATGTCGGATGGCTTTGAGGTTCCCCCGTGCTTGGAACGGAGGTGCAGTTGACTCTCTGGACATTCAGAGAGGTGACACCTTAGACCCTTATCTGTTTCTTGTCACAGTTGCAGAAGGTCTCGTGTTCCCACATCTTCTGATGTGATGTTGGGGTGTCGGCATTCATCCTCTCTGGTAGATAAGCGTCTCTCAACTGCTAGTAGAAGCCACTGTCTAAAGATGAAAGACATGCCTTTGCCATCAAGGAGTCAGGTTCAGAGTACCATCTCACCTAGTACTCAGTGGCTGGTTCAGCCTGATGCAGTTGGACATGAGACTTGTAGGATTTAGCCTAAAGCATCATAACCATCAACACAGTGTTTAGTCTGCTGGATTGTTGGGGTGAGACAAAGCCTAAAATATTTTAGTTAATCCATGTGTGCTCTAAAGAAAAGCACATTTCTACCAGTTGCTATTCTTGTTAGCATGTCCTTCTTTTCACCAGCAAAACCTGCTTCCTGTTTCCTGAATAATTATCAGAGCGTGGTGTCTGATTCAGAAGGCAGAACAGGAAGTCTGGCAGGGCCCCTCTGCTGTGTGACCCTTTTGGATACAATGCGAGGGGGCCAATCCAATTGTTCGATCATAATTATTGTGTCACGGCTGTTATGTCTGGTATTTGTGAATTTGTATCTTATTCTGGCCATTGAGTTTTTAATAAAGTGTTTTATGTCACTAAGTAATCTGCAAGTTGGGATGGGCCTGGGGTATACATCTAACTGCTTAGTGTAGCTAGCTAGCCCCAGAGGCCATTCAGAGTCTGATCTTCTGGAGGATGCACACACTGCTGGCATCTCTCCTTGCCGGGTTCCTCAGGTTTTTGGAGATTGCTGACTGTTAGCAGTGCCCAAGGGTGAGCTTCCAAAATGTTAGAATCATTTAAGTCTATGAGGCTCCCATGCCCAAGTCCTATCCTGCATGGGAGAACACAAGCATGCGTGCACAGAACAGGGGAATTAGATGTTTTCTGCAAGCTCACAGTCTGCCTTGCTGTTGGCAGAGTGTTTACTCTCCACATCCTCAAGGATAGATCTCTTTAGCCTCAGGTCCAGGCAACTGGACCAAGGAACCTCACCAAAACCAGACCTATATGGTGAGGCTCCTGGTCAGGTTCCAGTGTGACTCTCAATGAAGATCTTCACCTGAACATAGGAGACTAACAGAGAAGCCATACCTCTCTTACCTGACACGTGTTATAGGCTAGGTTGATCACAATGAACACTGTCTCAAGAAGGCAGAAACTCCCCACTCCATAGTGACTTTGAAATGGGCAGGCATGCACGTCCAGCACATCTCCACCCTTGAGAGTCCTGCTCTGCGGCCTCAGATCTGGCCCTGGACACACTCAGCTAAGCGGTTTGTCTGACTTCCTCTCTAGATCCAGGAATTTGGTTATTTTGTTGTTTATTCTCTTTGTAACAGATGCCATGATTCTTTTTGTGTTGCAAAGGCATTGTATGAGTCAATGGTTACCATTCCATTAGACAAAGTTTTATCACAGTTCCCTTCAAAGCTGTCTATTGTCTGAGGATGAAAGCCCTGACCGTCAGGACCTCCAAAACCTGAACCTTAAGTGGGAAGAGCTATAGTCACCCATTAAGTGACTGTGTGCCTCTCAGGTCAAGAAGACCTGTGACTTCACATCTCTCTGGATGTCTAACAAAGAAACGCAAGACCCACCATGCCTGACGTTGGTCTGGAAATGTATCTCGTAGCTGGGATTCATTTAACATTGGTAGAAGCAATTCCATTTTTGCCCACATTACTGGGGCACTGACATCCATCAGCTCAGCTCATTTTAAACTACTTTCTCCTAAGTTTCCACATTTTTAAAGTTAAGTTCTATCGTGACTGTTTGAGTTTCTCCTCCAAATACAGTTCTCTCTGCCCTCTTCTTTAGCTTTCTCCCCTTCTTTGCAAAAATACTATTTAAAATCTATTTTAAAAGCTTTTTGTATTCAAGTACGAGTGCTGCTTTCTGCCTGGATCTCTGGGAAGTGGATCTTGTAGGCTTTCTTCAGTTGAAGTGGGCTAATCTGGGTGTTGTGGGATGGGTGCCTCAGCTATAAGCCTCTCCAGAGAGCAGTGTTCTGACTGGTCCTGTGTCGACTGACTCTTGCTTATTTCACACAGGCTCCATCATCACCTTCCTCACCCATAGCTAATGAACCAAAGTATGAGAAGCGCTGGCTAGACACCCTGTCAGTCCCTTTGTCCATGGCGCAGATCTCCAGGTATAAAGCTGGAACAGAAAGACTCAGGTATGTGACCGATGTCAGAAGTGGAGAAAAACTGATGAACCTGGCACTGCAGGGAAAGGCAGTGAACTCATCACTGTGGGAACGTCTGGCAAACCCCTCATTCTGCCAAATTCCATCCACTGCTTCAGTGTCTGATAGCACAGTTGGCAAGCGCAGGCATTGTCTCTGAAGTGTAACATTTGAGGAGGTATCAAAGGCCAAGAGGAAAGGGATGCAGAAGCAATTGGAGTGGTTGATCTTCATTTTATTTTTTGTAAATAGGAGCTGTTCTCCCTTCTAGCAAGAGCAATTTTCCACGCTTAGGAAATAGTTCAAGAAGAAATTTTGTCTTCAGCTTTAAGTATCAACAGAATAGGTTCAATTATAAAAGATTGTATACTTTTTCTAAATTGCAAATAGATACTGAAAAGCCATTTAACCTTAGTGATCTTCATTTTCCTCATTAATAAAGTAAGAGGGTCAGGCCAGCTCCTGTGTTCAATAAATGCTACTTGTTTGGAAGTCATGTTAACTATGTAGTTTCAAGAAGTATCTGTGAAGCCTCATGTACATTTTCGGGTAGGCTGAGTCCAGAGCTTTTTGCTTGAGTTTTGAGAGAAGCCAGATGCAGGGAACAGTGACCTGCCTACCAGTTTCAGTTAGCAAAGGCACAGCACAAATATCTTGTCATCCCCTGAACCCTGTGTTAAAATGTGTGCATGTTTGAACTGTTTGACATGTGGTGTGGGTATAGTGTTGTATAAAGTTGTACTGTATGATGAGTGCTGTGAGTGGGTATGTGTTCTCAGGCTTCTTTTGTATCGATACATAATGATCTATGTATTTATGGGGGGCAATGTGATATTTCACACACAATATGTGACGACTGAATCAGGATAATGACCTCAAGATTTGTTGTCATTGTTAGGGGTGGAGAGATGGCTTAGTGGTTAAGAACCTATACTGTTAATCCAGAGGACTTAATGCTTGGTCCCTAGGACCCACATTGTATTTTATAACCACCTGCAACTCCAGCTTCATGGAATCCAACAGCATCCTGGTTTCCACGGGCAATTGCACTCACATGAGCATGTCCCCAGACTCTCTACATGCATAATGCACATTTCAAATGAAAAGAAATCATTTCTTTATTTAGAAGGTATAGGAGCAAATGGGTGTGAGTACCAGCAGAGGCAGGAACGGGGAGATTGGGAGTGGGCAGAATTTGTCTCTTAAAGGGACAAGGTACCCAGGTGACAGGGCAGGCCAGCATAATTGTAACGTTCATAATCCATGAAAACTCAGTGTAACTACATCTACCTTTAATTTTCTTCAACAATGCTTTATAGGTTTTAGTGATCAGACCCTAAACTTCCTTAAACTTACTCCTGTTTTATTATTTTGCAAAGGGAATTGTTTCTTTAATTCATTTTTGTACAGTTTGTTTTCAGCATTCAGAAACACTACTGGTTTATGTATGCTGATTTTGTATCTTCTAGCTGTTGTGAGCCCACATGTCAGTTTGAATGGCTTGTGTGCATGTGTTGATGTGTGTGTGTGTGTGAAGTCTTTTGGTGTTTTCTGTAGATAAGCTCAACCCCATTTCTTCCTTTCCAGTACATATGTGCAGGTTTCCCTTTTTCTTGCCTACTTGCTGTATAGTATTCCCAGTGCCAAACAGAGGTGGTGAGACTAGACATCCTCTCTTGTTCCCAGTTACAGAGGAAGTATTCATCATTGCATCAAAGAGTATGATGTGTGCTGTGATCTTTTAGACTCCTTGGTTTTGTTGAGGAATAATCCATCCCAAATTTTTTGAGAATGCTTTTTATTATGAGATGATATCAAATTTTGTCAAATGTTTCTTCTGTATCCATTGAAATGGTCATGTGACTTTTACCTTTCATTCTGCTGGCATGATGTGTCATGTTTATTGTGTGTACTTAATAATCTTTTCATCTCATGGACTAATTCCAGTTGGCTACATGAATGATCATTTAATTATCCTGTTGAATGTGTTTGTCAATGTGCATGTGTTCCTTATACTAGTGTTTTCTTGTGTCTTTCTGGCTTTGGGGTCAGACAAAGGGTAATGGAATTACCTTAGATGTATTCTGTCTTCTCTGATTCTTTGGAAGAGTTTGAGACGTGCTGGTATTCCTTTTAGAAGGTTTGATAGAACTCAGTAATGCCACCAGGTCCTCAAATTTTCTTTGATGAGAATCAAAACTCTTGATTTGGCTCACTAAGGTTTTCTCTCTCACTATGATTCAGTCTTAGTCATGTGTGTGTGTTTCTTGGAACTTATCTTCTAGATTATCTAAATAATTAATATAAATTGTTCTCAATTGCCACATATGATCCTTTGTGTTACTATAGGTTATTTCCAATATCTTCTTGTTCATTTCTGATTTGCAATTTCTTTTTTTAATTTTTCTAAATTTTTATCAATTTTATCCTTTCAAAGAATCAATGTATAGTTTTATTATACTTTTAGTTGCCTTTATTTATGCCTTATCTGTTTTTATTGTTCTTATTTGTTTGGGGGAGAAATATATGCACACAAATACACACACAGGCACACACACACCATACACACACAAATACCCACAAATGTTATTTTCAGTTCTTCTCCATGAACTGAGACAAGTCTGTCCGCAGTAGACTTTGTAGAAGTCTTTTGTAGAAGGTGGGGGGGTGATGATCCACAGTGCCCCTACAGGCTCACATGCTGACATTGTGACCGTTACTGCTATAGATCATGAGGATGGTGAGTACAGTGTGTGTGTGTGTGTGTGTTATAAATGGAATTTATTAGGTTGGATTACATGTTGGGGACAGGGTAGTCCAGTACCTACCTAAACACTACAGAGACCTAGGACCTGTTAGCTGTTGTTAGCTGTTCAGTCTGTGATGCTAGAGGCCTCAGAAGTCCCACCCAGCATCAAAAGCCTGGGAGTTCCCTGAAGAGTCACTGGTGTCTAGTTTACCTGGAGAGAATGGAGAAGCTGGAGTTTGGTGTCGGTGGAGGCTGGCAGCAGAGAGATAAACATACCCTGTACAGGAGGTGGGCATTCCTGCTTTAGTCTCGGGCCTCTTCTTCGATCTCAGCCACATGCTGTTACGTGACATCAACCATGGGGCAAAACTGATAAGCTTTCCCATTCGTGTACATACATTTTTGTGCATTGTTTAACATTTTGTTCCTAACAGATTGGTGAATCCTTTGAGCACTGCTGTGATCATCATGGTGATAACTTCTTCAGCCTTTAGTCCAAAGGACAGCCTTGTCAGGCATTGTATTCCCACTTGGTTTTTTGTTTGTTTGTTTGTTTGTTTTCCTTTTAATACTGTAAATGCAGCATTCCAACTTCCAGGAGGGTGTGGTTCCTCCTGAGATTTTTGGCCAAGAATCTGAAGGCTGTCCTTTTTATAGATGATACTTTTGTTCTCTTTTGCTGCTTCAGAATTCTCTCTTGAGAACTGGATTAATATGACTGGCTCTGCTACTTTGAATTGATTACTCTGGTGATATCTCAAGCTTTCTGGATCCAGATCTCTCTAGACTCAAGATATCTCCAGACATTGCTTTCTGCCTGTTGCTTCTTCCCTCCCCATCTGGAACTCCCATCATGATCTATCAGATCACCATGATTTATTTACTCTTTCTGTTTTCTTGCTTCTCCCCACTCATTGCCTTGTTAAAATGACCTGTGTTTTAACTTCACTGATTTGTCTTTTGCATGATTAAATCAACTGTTCAAACTGCATCTGCAGCAGAAGCCACAGTTGATGGACGTGAGCATTCTAAGGGGCATGCATCCTCCTTTACCCTGGATAGTTCTCTGGGGCTAGTGTGAAGGATTTTGCACTGCAAACCTGGTGCTGGGTTCATAGACTGGAGCATCTTCCTCTGGGTCTCTGAGGACACTGATGAAATGCTGGAAAGATTCCTGGGAGGGGGGTCACACTGCTCTGATCGGTGGCTGAAAGGAACCCAAGCACAGACTGCAAGGGCACCGTGGGAGATGTTTGCTTCCAGTCTCATCCAGGCCAACATTTCTTGGTGCATAACCATAAAGAACTGGAACTAAGATCCAAGTCTTTGAATCTCAGAGGAATCACTGCAGGACATTGTCAGACAAGCCTTCCCTAGAGACTTCAGAAATATCTCCCTCTAGAGCTCTGGCTGGAAATGACATAGCTGCTCCATGACTAGAGTTCGGGGGTGCTTACCTGAGCTCCAGACCCGTCAAGATCTACTGGAAACTAAAACTACCAGGCCTGGCCCAGTGTCAGAAGTAGGTAGGTGTCTCATGTGGATTGCTTTGTTTCCTGGGCCATAGCCCCAAATCCTTCAGGAACACTCAGGAGCCATTCAGCATCAGCTATGAGAAGGTCCTGGTACAGTTAGCCATGTCTCCCCCTAGGTCCATATGTTTGTAGGACAGAGCTGGCCCCACAGCCGAGGGACCACACTGAGTCATGAGGAAACTCTCATATGATCAAACCTTCTTCTATGGCCCTTGCTGGAATGGTTTTCAAAACAGGCTCTGGGCCAGGTATGGCTGTGATCAAGCCCTTTGGGGGTTAAGACTGTTTTAAGACTATACCACACAAGACAGAATCTGAGGGCAGAATATGTGGATATGAAACTAATACATGCCAATTGCCAGCATGTTCTCAGAGGGTCTCAGCAGGGGCAGAGTAGGCTCAACTCTGTAAATGCAAGAAGATACCTGTGATCCTACAGCCATGTCACATTGCAGACGGCTCAGTCCCATACTGCAACTTTGAGTCCTGGGCTGGCTACCAAGATGCTTCTCGCAAGCACAGCTTGACCACTGATCACTGCTGTGAAGAAGGCTAGCTATTTGTGGAGGGAAGCTAACATTTCGCTTAGCTCTACTGCACTGATTTTCTACCATGGAACAAATCAGTGAAGCATGGCCAGTGACATATGTCAGTTACTGCCTCTTACAGATCCTCAGTTAGGAGCCAGCCTGGCTTAGATAGTCACCGTCTGGGTTCATGCAAAGATCAAGGCATTGGTCTTGCTGGTCCAATCATCAAGGTGAAAAAACAAGAGCTGTGCCAGCAGACACAGACAATCTTTCTGATAGTGAAGAATGTGTAGAAAAACTGAGCAGAGGGGTTGTGAAGCCCGGAGGCAATGCTTTGAGAAGAGAGTCAAGGTTTTGGAAAGGAGGCATGGACTGGGACCTGGGGTTGCCCCAGCTGCCCTCTGGGGACTGTGATGGGGGCTGCTTACAGGTGTTTCCACATATGTTTTGTTCTTGCTGAGAGGCAGATGTTTGAGAAGAGAGGCAAGGGTTTAGAGAGGGAGGCATGGACTGGGACCTGTCCTCTGTGATGGGGCTGCTTACAGGTGTTCCCAGCTGTTGTTCTTTCTGAACAAAAGGAATGAGAGGCAAGGCAAACACTTCACTGCTTCCTAAGATGGTTTTGTGAAAGCAAGGTAAAGCCTAACTATAAGTGCAGAGGAGCGCGGAGAGGCCTTGAGCAGATAAAGGGTGACTGTCCCCAAAGAAGAGCAGTTAGTCACCCACTTGACTGGATTCATAATCTATAAGTCTATAAAGAGACATGCCTCTGGGAAGGTCTATAAGGGTGATTCCTAGAAGGATTAGCCAGGAAAGGAAGTCACCTCCAAGTGGGTAGCACCTTCCTGTGGCAACCCAGATACAAGGAAGTCCAAAGGGAAAGCTGCTCCCTTCGCCTAGTGACCTTCAGTCTCTGCTAGTGAGTGCATCTATTCTGTTGCTGTCGCTGCCATCCTTCACTGATACTGGAACCCATTTTCAGCCTTCCATTGTGGGCTGAAGACCAGTGGCTCTTCAGAATCCTCTGGGATACACCAGGAACTAAGGCATCCATCTTTATGAACTGAGTAGCTACCAGGTTCCTCACCTCTCCAGAATGCAGGCATTGTTGGACTACGTAGCCAAAACTTTGTAACCTAATCTAATAAATCCCCTTGGAGATGGATGGATGGATGGAAAGAGAGAGAGAGAGAGAGAGAGAGAGAGAGAGAGAGACTAGATAGATTTCCTATTGGTTCTGTTTCTCTAGAGAACCCTAGTGCACAAAGCTAAACAGTACAGGAACCCACACTCACCCACCATCCTGTGTTACGTGATTCATTCCAAGAGGCACCGTTCCTATTCTCCCAAACAGAGGACCCATTTCCACACCTTTTGTTTTATGCTAGCCTTGAAAAGAATAAGGAGTCATTGATCTTGTTCTTTCTGCAATCAGGAAACGGGACAGGAAGGAAAGGAGGAACGAGAATGGGAGGAAGTGAAGATAACAACTTTGGGTCCCATTGCCCCATCTGTCCAGATTCTGAGAACAATGAAGATTTGTTTCATAACTCAGGGAAAACCCCATTTGTTTTGAAATGCTCCCCTTACATAAGAAGAACCAGCGAGGACCAGATGGTCTTGGTGGAGTCAAAGCAGGATGTTTAGGCATATTGTAGATAAGCACGTTTTGCAAAGTGATAGTGCAAGTCACAATTAACCTGATAAATGCTTTGATTTGTTTTGCAAAAGATGGTGCCATGTTTAAACACTCATTCCAAAAATAAAAAAAATAAAAAAATTAAAAAAAAGCTTCTCTATAGAATGTGTCAGGCAGTCAAGGTCTTCCAGAGTACAGTGTTCTCAGTGACTGTGAGCCTCTGGGACCAGCTTCACATAGTATACAGGAAAAGAGTCCTGAAAGCCAGAGGACTCAGCAGGAAGAGGGCCTGCTGTGAGAGGAAGGAGTGTAGTCCATGATAGCGAAGATCAGGTCTGAACGGGGAGTTGTCAGTACTGGGTCCCTATGGACACCATCTAGCACAATGTTTATCCTGGAGCTTAGAAACGAGAGGAGGGGAACCACAGGCTTAATCTTTCCTAGGACCAGGGAATCTTCTGTTGGTACCAGGTAGCTGTGTTGGATGCCTTTGCCATGGGGCACTGTCTTGGCTGCCCTGCTCTCCTACACCTTGTCCAGGAAGGATCCCTCTCTGCCTGGGGACCCTACGACCTTGTCGGCAGCAGCAGGTGATAGGATTGCTGTTGTTTTCTCGAAGCACTGTCTTTAAATTCACAGATAACTTCATTTTCTAGACAGAAGACTGACAGAGGTAATGCCTTGCTACATGTGCTCCTGATACCTGCCGTGCGCCAGCTGCTCAGTGGGCACGTAAATGAACCAGTGTTCTGCAGTGGGCACTTAAATGAGTCAGTGTTCTGCGGGAGCCACAGAGACTTCTGATGGACTCAGGTCGCTGCTACTTCGGCTAGTGACCGCTTGTGCATCATTGTCCTGATCTGAGTCTGTGCAGGTCCAGAAGCAAAATGCTGCTACAGTTACCCCCTCAGCTATCCCCACACTCACCTCTCCTGCTGCCACAACCAGTTATCTGTCTTCTGGATTGACTCACACATAATCATTTCACGTGACTCCCTCCATGCCCGACTCCCTCCACCTCTCTGCGTCTGTCTCTCTGTCTGCATCCAATGTCAGTTTCTCCATGTAGAATCTTTCATTTCTATCTCTGAGGATGATTCATCTTGACTGCAAGGGATTAGTGCCCCATGTGCTGATGGACCCTGAAGCCTGCACTTTCAGGCACAAAGATTGCTTCTTCGCCCTAGCAAGATAAAACTCATCACGAGTCCCCTCCCATTTGAAGGCTGAGTTGATTCTCCTTTCCTTTGTGCGTAGAGATTTAATTGGCTCTCAAGATCTGAAATGGAAATAAATAGGAAGAGGTTTTAAAGCTGGAAGAATTAAATCACAATGGATGAAAGAGGCATAACAACAGGCATGGCTTTCTCCCCAGAGCTTGCCCCTGGCCTCCTGCAGTGCTCACGGATCTTTCATCTGGGTCAGCGGCAGACTGGCATCTGACTCCTCTGCTCTTTTTT
>LOJH01007871.1:0-10717 GCA_001685095.1 Ellobius talpinus
GCCCAGCAGTCCCCATGGGGCCCCTGGGGAGCAAAGGAGGTGAGTGGGTGCCCCTAGATGAAGTACTCCTTCTTGTCATCCCCGCCTGACTGCCCGCCTTCTGCGTTGATGATGGCCGTATCTGCATCTGGAGCATCGTCGGAGCCCTTCGCTTCGTGTGTCAGGTAGGTTCCTGTGTGGAGACAGAAGCTCCTCTTTGCAGAAGTGTCTCTGTCTCTGAAGTCCACCCTGCCCACTTCCCTACCCACCCACTCACATAGCGCTCATCTCGTCTTTCTCTTGCCTGGAGCTTTCTTCCACCCAACTTCTCTCATCTGCGTTGCATTTCGCTGCCAACATCCCTCACCTGACCACACCCCCATGAATAATGAATCCTACCCTTAACTAAAATCTCATCTATAATGTAGGCAAGGGATAAAAGAGGTGTGTGTGTGTGTGTGTGTGTGTGTGTGTGTGTGTGCCTGTGTAGTGGAGATATGACTTAGGCATGGCCAGTCTAGGCAGCTAGGCTACTGGCTGCACATAGTAACAGAATAGAAGGGAAAGTAGAACAGAGAGAAAAGAAAAGATATGTGTGAGGATGAAGAAGAAGGAGAACAAAGAAAGAAAAGGAAGCCAAAGAGATGGAAAAGAAGGCAAGGGCAAGAAGGAAGGAGCTAGATCAAATGCAGAGCAGCAAGGAGCCCTGACTAAGTAGGCAGGTCTTATTGTACTTGGATGTTTACCAAGTGGCCAGGCTTTACTGTTGCTCAGTGATCACAGCATTGGAATTGCATGGGTTGGCTGTATTTCTTTCTCAAACACCCTAAGGGGCTGAATGAGTCTACAGGGACCTGCCTGAAGCCCTCTTACTGTCTGTCCTTTCCTGACTGGTCTCCCCTCCCACCCAAGTCCTCCTGATTAATGCCTCTGACCTTTGTGCCTGATCAAATAGTGTCCAAGGAAGATAAGCAGAATGAGCAGCAGGAAGACAATGAAAGCCACAATCCCTCCGATGATGGCATGGTAGGTACTGGAAGATGAGGGCACCGGACTGGGGTCTGCCGGGAGAAGAGGCATATAGTTAGAACTGGGACGGTGAGGACCTTTAGCTCCCATGCTGATTTGGCCCTAGATAATATCACAGAAGAGACATCAACATCAGGGGAATCCAGGAGGTGTATGCAAGCACAGGGAACATGCCTTAGTCTGTGCTCAGGTGAGTATCATCACTCTGGCAATGTAATGATTCTTAAAAGAAAAAAGGGATGTACAGGCAATACACAAACCAGCTCTCACGCCACTATCCAAGTTGCCTTCTTGGCATCAAAGCTTAATCAGAGATCATTACTTTAATACCTGTGAGCAATATCAAAATTCTCCCCTTCCTCCCTTTTCTCCACCCCAGTCTATTGTCCATCTCTCTCTCCCTCTCCCTCTCCCTCTCTCTCTCTCTCTCACACACACACACACACAGATACATCTGTGTTTTCTTGCTCCTTGATTATCTCTCATGTCTTCTCACATCCTGTCTGCAATTCTGCACTAGTCCCTTTAGGGGTTTCTTTGCCACTCTCCTAGTCTTAAGATCAGAGGGGGAAGAAACAGTGAAAACTGATGGAGCCAAGAATTAAGAGTTGGAAAGCACCTTGCAAAGAAAAATGTTAGACTGTTCCACCATGTATAAGACTTGTAAATTTCCCTAGAGAACAAGGCAATAGTCTAATATGAATTAGAAAATCATCTTCCTTCTCTAGGATGAGGATCTTTATTCCAGCCTGGGCTATTACCTAGACAACTGCCTTATCCCATAGCATTTAGCATCTCTGCTCCCAGGTATTTCATTCTTTCTTCTTTAAGCTCCCCAACACATATGCTCTTAAACATATCTTGTCTTTTTCTTCAGTAATTCCTTCTTGGCAAGGAAGGCTACTTATTCAATAACACCCAATCTTCTGATCCATCCAAGGCAAGAGGCCTAATATTTCATCTCTACTCTGACATCATCCAAAAGTTTGTGTACAAGACTGGTTTGATTTCTCCCATGATGTTAGTGTTCCTCCATTCACTACACAAAATTCGCCATCCATAATAGGTGTGGACTGATCTCATAGTACAACCTGGACCAAGAGTGTCAATAAAAACCTTAACCTTGGTCAGAAGCCCAAATGTCTGTGGGTAAGTACACAAACCCAGGACAGTTCTGACATCTCCACAATTACGTTCGCCACAGCTATAACTTCCCCACCCATGGGAGAGCTCCTGTTATTTCTTGAATTCAGCTTGAGTCTTGCAGCCTCATTGATTCCTAGACGGTTTTTCTTCTCTACCTTATGTTTTCTCAGGCTTGACTGGGTCAGCTTTTTAGTTCCTTGACTTCCAATGCCTTATTTGAAAAGAAAACATTTGTACTTCTTTTTTAATGTTCTGTTTAGGAGGGAGATGGAGGATGGACCAGGAGTTCCATGATGGGACAAGGATGTTGACATGATGCAGGGCAAGATGACTGAAGAAACATGAGATGTAATCCACTGGGAAAATCAACCCTGGATACTTACTTTGGAAGCTAGAGAAGTAAAAATGTCTTGAAAAAAACCCACAGTCTTCCGCTGTCAAAATGACTCCTGGAATTGTCAACAACCACCCTCTGTCTGCAGGTATAATGCACCTTGCATTTCATTTCTGGGAGGTCTTCACTCATGAAGATTCCTGAAGAGGCTGCAGTAACCCCTTTCACCACCAGGCGTCAGCACTGGTAGCAAACACTAACCTACTCCTGCTTAGCTTTTTATCTCAGGGCAGAAGGATCAACAAGATACCAACTGCAGGGCATATTAACTTTTTTTCATTGCCAGTTGCCATCAGAAATGGTCTGGAAAGATCCAGGGGATGAGTCGAGATCTCAGAGCCTTGTTGTAGCTCTCAGAATCTTATACTAGCCCTGTTGTGCCGAGCAGCTCCCCTTGGGGTGAAAGGTTGACTCAAGATGTAGAATTTCTGGTCTCAAGCACTTAACCCTCTTTCTCATGCCTGGGAACCTGGATGTTAAGCATCCCTGCCTTACTGAGCATTTCAGATGCTGAAAGACACTGAAATTTTTCAGCACTTCCCCTATTCTGCTGAAAGATTTAAAGTTTTTCTGGAAGGACTTCAGTGGCATTGATGTCTTCCAAAGAAGAAAAAAAAATTCCTTACCAGCTCCCTCTAAAGCCACAGCTGTTCTAGCTTATCACTTCCCTTGAAGCTGGGTTTAAATGTATCTTGTGTGTGTGTGTACAAGTGTGTAAATGTGCATATGTGTGCTAATGTACATTGTATGTCTGTGCACTCACTGTAGAGGTCAGAGGAATGCCATCCACCTGATTCTTTGAGACAGCGTCATTTTGGTCATCTCTCACTAGCCGAGAGCTCATCAAGTAAGATAGGCTGTCTCTGCCACCCCAGCACTGGGATTGCAAATGTGAGTTCCCACACCTGTTTTTATTTGTCTGCAACCGGCAGGGACTCGACTGACCAACCCAACATTCTAGGCACCTGGTGGCTCCAATTTTTGAGAAGCACTTCAGAAAGAAGCAACCTCTTGTTCCTTAGGAAGGTGAAGCACCAGAGAAGAGACTCGGGCCATCTCTCGGCATAGTGCATGCTTGTTTCTTTTGTTCTTTGCCAAACTCTAATGCACACAGGGTCCTCAGGAAGGAAACGGGTGGCCGTGCATTGGCTGTAGCTGGTCCTAGGAGGAGGAGCTCTTCAGCAAACACACCTGCCGTCAAGAGGGGCCTCTAAATGAAGTTGACATTCTCCCCATCAGGTGATAAAGATGGTTTCAGAGGAGGCACTGCCTGCAGACAGAGACGGTGGGAGCCCATCTTTCTTATGGTTACATTAAGAAACCATAAGACTTACCATTGTTACACATCCCTAGGGCCTAAGGGCAGTACCTTCTGGTAGCGGGCATTTTCCATCCACCCTACTACCACTCGAGGGGAGGTGGTTGCCACCCGGAGAGCAAGAGATGGCCAACGAAGGGAGATGTTGGAGGAGAGAAGCCAAAGTGACTCACCGTTAACGTTGAGGGTGAAGTAGGCTGTGTAGCTGCCCATGTTGCTGGTGGCTGTGCAGCCGTAGGTGCCACTGTCACTCTTGTTCAGGAAGGGGAAGATGAGAGCCCTCTCTTGGGTCATCTTCAGGGGTGGCTCGCTGCCTTCCTTTACCCACAGGTACTGTTGGGGACTGTTGAGAGAGAAAGATGGGAAGTACTCAAATAAAAAACAACCTGGTAGCAGGGAAATCAGAAACTGCATGGCGAGGTTTAAGATGCTGTGTGGGCCAAAGGGTAGGTGTTGGGGGGTATTTGTCTTGGGTACAATTTAGTGAAGGCAGAGATGTTTTGAACCATATTTTACTGTGACTTTGTTCCTTAGGGGAACAGAAGGAGCTGAGCTATGGAGCGCTCCAACCTCACTTCTGCTGTAGAAATAAAGGAGAAGTGCTATTGTACAGTTAGGGGACCAGGAGTTATGCCTTGGCAGGTACTCAGGGGGTGGGGGTTTATCTGAGGGATATCAGAGACCACAGACTGCTCTTCTTACACTGGATTGCCATGCCCCTCACAGTGTAGCAACAGCTTCTGGCCTTCCCGGGGATGCGCAGGCTCTGGTCTAATCAAGGCTGTCGGCGTGTCTGTGGAGAAGCACAGGATAGCAGCGCCAAGCTCCTCACTCTGCATAGGAGATCCCTAAAACTGTGGGAACTACCTAGTTACATGTTATAGATTCTCCCGAAGTCTCAGAGGTGTGAGAGGCTGTGAACAAGTCCTTCTTCCTCCTGGCTCTTATGAACACGGACTATGAGTGCTGCTGACTGAGAACAACCTGGTGTATCTCAGCCTCGGAGTGATGGCATTCCAGCAGGCCTGTCCTTGGTGGAGGTCTATGGGATGTCTTAGCGGAGCTGAGGAGAACCCATGGTTTATTCATGCCTAGCAAACTGCCTGGCACCTTGAAAGGATCTAATACATATTTTTAAAGGAACAAAGGAAGTGAACTCGACACTGACTGAGTCCACAACCTCTCAATTCTGTCTGCTCTGTGAGGGAGCTTGGAGTGAAAGCAACGCCTGAACACAAAGCATCTCTTTGAACGGTCAGCCCAAACATGGAATGAGAGTATAGAAACAGCAAGGGGTGAGGGTCAAATTTTGGCTGGAAAAAAAAAGGCCTGAGACAATATGGCTGGCTCTGTGAGAGAATAATGACATCTGTCAATGATGCCAAAAGGCTGCTTAGGAGGCTGGGTCCAGATGGCGGCTTAGAACAATGTGACCAGATGCTGGTTTGGAACCACAGATAAAGAGGATGTGCTATCCCTAAGGACAGAGCCAACCTTAGCAAGCAGTTAATGAACATGTGTCCGTTAAATCACACAGGACAAAGAGAGACAGGTCAGGTGAGAAAATGGGTATTCCGGGGCTTCACAGCCGAAGAGGCCTCTAGCATAGCACCTGGATGGGGCATTTGTTGACTGACCACTGATCACAGGCTGAAGGGAACTATGCAGAGTAATCACCAAATGGCTGGGTTTCTAAGAGAGGACTCTGTGGGACTCCAATAGTATTCTTCAGTTACGTCTGGGGACCAGGGCTCAAGAGAACTGCCCAAGGCCCAGGACCTCACACTTGGAACTAGTAAATACAGAAATACTTTATAGCAAGTTAGAACTTGGAAGTTAATAGAGTTCTTCCATACATATTATTCCTTTATTCTCAATATAATTCGGGGGAGTAAGGTAGATTCACCAAGAGATGATGCCTGTCCATTGAATGTCATCCAAATGGACTACGGTACTGTCCAAAATTAACGAATGTTAAAGTTTGAATAAAGGGTCTAGCCACGGATTAAATGGCACCAAAATTAATCAGCTTGTGTCTTCCATAAGGAGATTAAAAGCTATCACTGTTTTTGAAAATCCCCAGCCTTTTGGTAAATTGGGAAAGCAATGCATGGCTGTACACACCTCCATGCTCGACTTCCACACTTCCATTACTCCTTTTCCTTTTCACATGGAAAAGCTCCTTTGAAAGGCTTCCAGATTTCCCCAGATGAGAAATCTGCAGAGAATCCAGCTTTTCAGATATTCTTTTCTGGCACTAAAGACAGAGTCCACGAAGAGGAGGCAGAGGTATGGAGAAAGTGTGAAGCAGCAAGCCCCGGGCCACCTTAGGTCAGAATCCCAAGGAGAAGCATGGAAGGGGGCCAAATAGAGATGTGACTTGGAGGTAGAAGTCCTTAGAATGTTGCAAGACTGGAGAGAATTGTGCCTTGCTTCCACCCACAACTCTTGGCATCACAGAATGTTAGAGTGAGAAGAAGCCATAAGGATATCCAAGCTCATCTCTCTTGTTTCAGAGGGAAACAACCACGATCAGTGGAGGAGAGCTGTCTTCACACCACACAACCAGCGTGGCGTGGAGTACAGACTAAACTACAGCCAGAGACTCTGGGTTTGCTACTCTTACCACCGTTAAATTACAGCCTAGCTCCGTTTCACCAGCATAGACCAAGGGCTGGTAAACTTGGCCCCTGGGCCAAATCTTGCCAGTTACAAGCTTTAGTAAATAAAGTTTTATTGGAATGCAGCCCAACTCATTTGTTTACGCTATGTCTGTGGCTGCTCTCCCACAGCACAAGCAGAGTCAACTCAGTGAGACAAAGACCTCAGCTCTCCAAGCCTTCAGTGTTTACTGTGGGGCCTTCTTTACTGAAGCTTTGCTACTTTCACTGAGAGTGTTGCCTCATGTGTAGCCAGCAGCACACTTCTTTTCCTTACTCCCTACCTCACACCTGGTCCTTCTCACCCCAGAGCCCATGACATACATAAAACTTCAATGCGCTGAGAGGTAACTCTGTCAGCTCCCTTTAGAGATTCATGGTTCACAGAGCACACGATGCTTGCTCCGTCATCTTCCCGGGTAACCTGGAATGACACTGAGCTGCTCACAGTGAAGGTTTTTCCATTGACATCTTCCTGGACTCGTGTTTGTTCTCCTAGAACGCAGAAAAAGAAAGACGGACAGAAACACACACACACACACACACACACACAGAGGAGATACGTTGTCAGTATATACAGATAGATACTGTCTGCGCCCCACAGATTCTGAGTCTATCTTGGACAGACTCAGAAAAGTTTTGAAATGGATATGAATGTGTAAAGAGAATGTAGATCCTGACATACACATATCCACAATCCATTCACATTCTTCTTCTCCATTATTTCTTATGTACCATATGTACACATACTACACACACCCAATTCCCTGCACCACCTCATTTCTGTAACCCCATGGCAGGAGCTACTCACCATGGAGTTCTTGGTCACCTTTCCTCCAGGTGAGCTGGGCTGCAGGCTTGCTCCCAGAAGACTGACAGTTTAGAGTGGCTGTCTCCTTTTCCCGCAGGGATGACTTATAACCAGTGATTATGGGCTTCTGTGGGATTCCTGCGATGGAGAGGGGATGGCCAGGATAGGAAGGAGAGGCACCGTGAAGTCACACTTCAAGTTCTCCCTGGAGATATGTCCGCTATAAGGGGCAGAATATCTGAGCTCTGCTTTGGCTTAGAGAGATGGGTAGAAGCACAAAGGGTCAGTGTTCTCTTGGATCTACTTCTTGAGGACAAGATGGGAAGACTAAGGTGAGGAGGTATGAGAGTTTAGGAGGAGTGGGGATGCGGTGCCTGAGCACAATAGTGACTGGATATCCCAGAGTCCAGCTAAGTGGCCATGCAAATGGTAAAAGGTCCAGAGCAGTGGAGATGTGAATTAGAATACAGGATGGAGATAACTGCATTCAAACAACTGAAGAACTTTTCTTGGAAATTAAAATAAAATATTTTATGTAGATTTTTGTGTCTCTACATGGAATTTTCAGAGTGAAGGGGAATGACCATTCCCTGCTATAAATTGTGAAGTTTATGCTTAAAGAGATTTGTTCCAGAACAAATAGTAAGTACAGCAGATCAGAACTCCGCTTTTCTCGTATTTAGAGGAAAGCGTGCAGACCTTTTCTGATATTATTGGAGGCCTGCCTGGTTCTGGGAGGCTTTGGGGGATCAACTGAGGGAGATTTGTTTGCAAAGCAGCGTGCCGCAGAGACACAGGGGTTGAGGAGCCTCACCTAGCACAGTGACAAGGGACTTGGCAGTTCGCACAGGCATGGTGAAGATGGAGCATGTGTACTCGCCCTCGTCTGCCAGAGCCACATTGCTGATGCTGATACTGAGCTCGTGGGGCGTGGATCTAACCAGCTGAATCCGATTATCTCGAAGAGCTGGGGAAATCAGAATGGAGAGTTAGGGTTCTACCAGTACCTTGCATGTTTATCTTCTACTCCTGTGCTACCGTCATTGAGGGGAAGGGAGGAATGGTGTGGGCCGGAGACAAAAACAAAACAAAATAAAATAAAAAAACAAAATCCCCAACCAAAACAAACAAACAAAACATCCTGAATTAGGACAGAATCATTCAGTGACTTTCATGAGCCACTAAACATGGAAGAGTAAAAGACCAGTATTATAGTCTATATTTTGTGTAATTACTTAGGAAAGGCCTGGGACTGCCTGATATCAGCTGTCATAAGCACTTCTCTGGGGCTTGGTGATGGTGCACCAGCACCTTATGAGGCTATAAGACTTATAAGATTATGCATGGCTAAGATCAGAGCTGTAGTGCTGATTTCTCTCTGCAGACAACAGAGAAGCCCACAGTTTACTGCTTTTTCAAAGAACACACCTTGTGCTTCTCAGCCTCTGGACTACAAAGATAGCCTTAGCCTCTGCTGTCCCTCCCTCCTAGCCCATGATTCCCATGGAGAAAGCTCACTCAGGAGACACTACCTCTCTTCTCCCCAAAGTAGAGCGTCTGCTGGGCAGGATTAGACCACTGTAGGGATGAGTCTTCATGGTCTTTCACTTGACACTTGAGCACCACGGTGCCACCAGCCACCACTGTTTCATCAGTAGTCCAGGGCTGGCTATCTGCAGGAGTAGAGCAGAGTTCATTTCATAGAGTCCCAAGGATGTCTACCCATGACTAGGCCACATTCAGCCTCAGCTAATTTATTCTCCCCAAGGCTCTGGTCTCTGCCTATGCTTGAGGCTTCATGAGTGAAGGGATAGAGAGGTGGTTGTGGCAGTAGAGGGAAGGCACACCTGATCTTCTCTCTCACTGTGGACACATAGAAAGCATCATCCCTTGTTGAATGTTGGATGAATGGGCAGGGTCACAAACGCTAAAAGGATAAAGGCACCCAGATCTGAACATACTACTCCATATGTGTCTTTTTAGGTATGGTTCTAGCATCCATCATTGAGAACACACATACATATCTGCCACCCTGTGTTCTGCCTTCTTGTTACCACTTATTGTAAGAGCAAAACCATTAGAAGCAATTATGACTACTAATCTAAGACCGAAATAGGGAAAAATCTAAACCAGATCTTAGTGTGTATTCGTTCATCCACACAAAAAGAACAAAACAAACAAAACAGAAATTAAAAGCAGAAACATTTTAGCATACTTTAAAATTTTTCCAATAATAACCTCATTCCAACCATCAAATTCATCATCAGTTTTCACTATTATTATTAATTATTGTAGCTGCTGTTGAGACAAGGTCTCACTATACAGTTCTGGCTGGCCTAGTATTTACTATGTATTCACGATAGTCTTGAATTTACCAAAGTCCTTCTGCCCCTGCTTCCTAAGTACTGGGATTATAAGCATGCACAACCACATCCAATTGTTTGTTCTCTTTCCTGGTAACTCTTCCTGTCTCTCCAAATACAAACCCAAGTTACCACCCTGATATCATTTAAAGAGTAAAAGACTGAAGTTTCCCCCCCTCGATGTGCTGAAGGCATATTTTATAACTCTTCTCTCCTTAGTGAAATTAAACAAGACACAGACTCAGTTGATAGAGTCCTTGCCTAGCATTCAGGAAGCCCTAAACTGGATCCCCAGCACCGTAATGATTGGTTGTGATGGATCGCATATGTTATCCCATTACTCAGGAAGTAGAGACAGATGGCCAGAAGTTGTAGGTTATCCTTGGCTACATTCTGAATTTGAGGCCAATTTGGACTGCGTACACTCTATATCAAAAATAATACACACACACAATAACACACACAGTACACACATGCACACAGAAAGAGAGAAAGAGGAAAAAGGATGGAAGGAAGGAAGGAAAGAAGGAAGAGAGGGAGAGGGAAGAAGAAATCCAGGTATCTTTTGGATAGATCAGTTTAATGCCAAATCAACCTTCTCCTCAGGCCTAACTGTGAACCTCTCCAATACTGACATCTGTTTCCCCCACCAGGCCTTGTGCTCAGTTCTCACAGCATGGACTCTGATTCCTAGTATTGATTCTCTCATCTTCAGAATCGCTTTTAGTGACCCAACATCAGTGACCTCCTCAGAACTAATCTAAAATAATCACCTCCCTTCTCTGCTTCAGGAGCATCCAAAAGTCTGTTCTATGTCACCGAATTTCTCAACCAGCAATATTCATTGCTCAGTAGGAAACCAGGAATCATGCTTACCACATCCTCTACAGAGCACTATAAAAACAAACAGATGTACTGAGCGGTGGTGGCACATGCCTTTAATCCCAGCACTTGGGAGGCAGTGGCAGGCAGATTTCTGTGAGTTCAAGGCCAGCCTGGTCTACAAGAGCTAGTTCC
>LOJH01007872.1:5981-24361 GCA_001685095.1 Ellobius talpinus
CACTCTAGCCAAACCTGTGAGAGTCAGAGCCAATGAGAGACCGTGTCTCAAAAGCCAAGGGAGTTATAAAACTAGGAAGCCACTCAGTGTCTTCACCTCACACATGTACACACCTATGCATGTGTGCGCACGCACACACACGCACACTGGCCATATAATTATACTGCCTTTTTAACTCAGTAAAATAATGACTTTGAAAATAAAGTAAAATTATATTGCTGATCACCTACTTTAATTATGTACTACACATGAAAAGCCATGTTTTTTAAAATCTATACAACAGAATAGCTAAGAATACTATGTCTAGCATCCTATATATGTTATACATTATCCATACATGTGTAAGCAACAGGGACAAATTTTACACTCAAATATGTCAAACTGCACCCAAACCCCAGACTTGGAGCCACTGCCCTGCACAGACCATCAAAAGACCATTCCAGCTCCAAACTGGACTCAAGGAATCGGTATCAGTATATTTTTATCCATGGATTTTATACAGGAAATGCTCATTTTGGCTTATTCTGGCTAAGTTTCAGAGGTCTGGGTACCTGGTTCTTGGTGTGTGTGGTAGAGAAAGGTCATTCAGATTTCTCTGTGTGTATTGTAGTATGTGGATGCACATGTCTACGGATGTCAAAGGTGGATCAACATGTTAGTTCAGTTTAATGACTCAAGGTTGCTGTGAAAAACATGTAAACAAGCAGGAATGACTTTATTGATGTGAAATTATGTTAGTATAAATAGACCATGGGGATTAGTTGGCTTACACCTGCTTTGGAGGCATCCTAGTCAAAGGCAGCAAAGGATCCCCCGAACTTTGTAGGTGCTCACACTCGGAACGGAGAGGGGCCTGACACTGCGCATGCAGAACAAGCTCTCAGCTGAGGCATGGCTGTGGCTCAGAAGACCACATGGAGGCAGCAACATGCAGGACAGCAGTTCCTGCACCAGTCTGCTACATCTGCCAGGTGAAGACTGAAAGCCAGTGCTGAGCATGCCACACAGCCCAGATACTCCAACTTAGTAAGGATAGTTTGAGCATAGAACATTTTAAAGTTCAGATTCTAACATGCAACCATGTTTGGGAATGTCTGGTTTAGGGTTCCTTCTCTTTTTAATCCCTACTTTATCATTCCATGTTGATATATTTATTTATGCTACCTAAAGACACATGTTTTATTTTGACATCCCTCCAACATTGAACTCCCCTATATTCGAGAACTTGCTGAGTCACTTAAAAGCCTTCCAGCACACTACCTGTATATGCAAGCTCAGTTTTGAGGGACATGCTAGTTAGCTGCCAGTTAAAAAGAAATAAACACTGTAATGTGCTATTACTTATAGCATAGAGCATTCAGCATTCAGCAAAGATTTGGTGGGGCGTAGTCTTAGCAGCATGGACAGCATTTATTGGTTAAATATGAGAAAAGCAATATGGATTAATAGTGAGAAAAACTCTGAGTCATTTTGAAAGCAAATTAAAGCAAAAAAAAGCAAACAAACAAAATCAAACCTAGAATGTATACCCATGAAACTGGAAAAACTCACTAGTGGGGCTGGCTCTAAACATAACAAACTTTGGAAATTTAGATTAACAAAGGAAACCATTATAGGTGAATAATTGAGAAGTAAATTGAAAAATATATATGACTGCTTCTCAATCAAAGATCCTGTGCCCATTTAATTTGTTTGTTTTATTTAAAAATACATTTCTTTCAATAGATGCAAGAAAGCAAAGGACAGATCCCATCACAGTTCTCAGGAGAAATTACTTTTGGCCAAGTAATATAGATACTGTGCTGACTGGAAGAAAAAATAATTCCAGAAGAAATGGGATATAAGAAGCAGTAAGAGAAAACATAAAAGCAACTGATTGTCTGTGGAATGAGTTTTTCTTTAAAAAAATAGATAACAGTAATCTAAAGTTAGAATCTTTAGGACTAAATGGAAAATGATGTAAGAAAGGGAGAAGCCAGAAGAACACAGAGAGAGGTGCCAACATTTGTGTCCTTCTTCACAGGAAGGCACTGTGGGGTACAAGTCTACCTGCACACGGAGTCACACTCTGTACTCAATAACTGAGATACATGTGTACCTGCACACGGAGTCACACTCTGTACTCAATAACTGAGATACATGTGTACCTGCACACGGAGTCACACTCAGTACTCAATAACTGGGATGCATGTGTACCTGCACACGGAGTCACACTCAGTACTCAATAACTGAGATGCATGTGTACCTGCACACGGAGTCACACTCAGTACTCAGTAACTGGGATGCATGTGTACCTGCACACGGAGTCACACTCAGTATTCAATAACGGGGATNCACTCTGTACTCAATAACTGAGATACATGTGTACCTGCACACGGAGTCACACTCAGTACTCAATAACTGGGATGCATGTGTACCTGCACACGGAGTCACACTCAGTACTCAATAACTGAGATGCATGTGTACCTGCACACGGAGTCACACTCAGTACTCAGTAACTGGGATGCATGTGTACCTGCACACGGAGTCACACTCAGTATTCAATAACGGGGATGCATGTGTACCTGCACACGGAGTCACACTCAGTATTCAATAAATTGGGATACACATATAAATTTTAAAAACTTTATAAACTTATGCCCTGGCAATGCTAAAGCATGCATGGACATCCTGTATATAACCATCTTGTTGAACTTGTCCATATTGGGTTTCATGGTCTAAGCTGATAAGGACGACTGACCAGGTCTCTTCCTCAAGAGGGCATCAGATCTCACTACAGATGATTGTGAGCCACCATGCAGTTGCTGGGAATTGAACTCGGGACCTTTGGAAGAGCAGTCAGTGCTTTAACCACTGAGAGATCTCTCCAGCTGGAGATACATGTGTACCTGCACACACAATCACTCTCAGTACTCAATAATCTGGGATACATGCCTACCTGCACATGTATTCACACTCAGTACTCAATAAACTCTTCTTAATAACAACCATTTAACAGCTACTGATACTGTCCACATTATTTGGATAGAAAAAATCTCACTAAATTCAAACTACGGTAATCATCTAAGTTAGATTTACCACAAAAAAATGAAAAAAATAAGAAAAGAATAAGAAAATGAATAAACAGAGATGGAAATTGTGGCATATATTTAAGGCATTTGGCTTTAAGGCAGGCAAGTCACTGTGAGAAAGAGGACAGTCTTGTCTATATAGGCATTCTAGGCCAACAGGGATACAGTGATTCCTTGCCTCAAAAAGCAAGGAAAGAAAAGAAAAGAAGAGAAAAGAAGGAAGGAAGGAAGGAAGGAAGGAAGGAAAACGAAAGAGAAGAAGATTGAGAGGGAGAAAAGAAGACAACAAGATGAGTAGAGAAAAGCAATATTCTTATGAGAATTTAGTAGGTGATAAAGAAGCAATCACAAATCAAGCACGAGACTAGTTTTCAGGATAACTGGTTGGCAGTGGGAAAGACATTCAGTCATTTCATATCAAATTTAAAACAACTCAAGATGAATTAAAAACCAAATGCAAATAATAACACATAGAAAACTAAAAGAAATGTACTTGTGTCCTTACTAGACTGTCTAAAGCAAGAGGTGAAAAGAATCAGAAAAGTTCTGAAATATCAGGTTCACAACTATGAAATAAGATCAAATCTCTGAAGGTTTTAAAACAAAGATTCCCAGCTGAAAATAATACCACAATAAAAATGGTGCAACAGGGCTCATTTCTGAACTAAGGATGCAGTTCATTGGTAGAACACACACACTTCTTATGAGCAAGGCTCTCAGCTAAATCCTTAGACTCCAAACAGATGCTTTTTTTTAAAAAGAAGTAATTTATTTGAATGTCAAAAGCATACTATACCCCAAATATGGAAACAGAAAATCATAGAACAGGAAATTAAACTAGGAAAGAGCCATTTGAATCGATTATGTTTGTTGAAGTGAAAGAAATTGTATCTCATGCAAAACTCAATTCAAAAAGGACCATACACTTCCATGTAGAGTCAAGATAAGAACCACGCATGTTCCAATGCAGTTGGATTTTAATGGACACATGCACAATGGAACACAGTGTAGGCAAAGAGGAAGAATAAAGGCCTATTAGCAACAAAGTGGACGAACTGAGAGGTTGAGATGTTACAAGAGAAAGTCAGGCGAGGGAGATAAATACAAATACTGCCTGGTCTCAATCATGCACTGAACCTGAAAAAGTCAATCTCATAGAACCAGAAACTAGACCAATGGTTCCCAGGGGCTGGAGCAGCTGATGGAGAGGCATTGGGTATGGCTGCAGCTCTCCATTGTAAAATTTCAGCTCAACAAGAGGAATCAGTTCAACAGACAAACTATACAGTGTGCTGACTGCAATCGATACATGTACTGTGCAGATGCTTTTTTTTGAAAGGTTAAAGAATAAAAGGAATGGAAATTACATGAAATGTAGCAAGCGTTGTATTTATTACACATCACAACCAACAATATATTTGAGTTTGCTTTAGGAAAATAACTCTGCAATGACACGGTCTTATAAATTTGAGGGTGGAATCACAAACTGATAAAAAAAAACCTTTTTAGAAGTAATCTGATACTATGAATCAAACTAATTTAATTTCTGATAATAAAGCCCAAGATGTTACAGCAAATACGATAGGAGCAAAGATGTTCATTGCAAAATTAGTCACTAAGGAAAACAGAAAGCAGCTTCAGCACTACAAGCAGGCCTCCTTAAGTGTATCTTCTTATGAATACTGCGCATGCACAAAACTGTACCAAGGAACACAGTTGTAGTGTTAAAGTTACAGAAAAATGCAGAAATCAGAATGGGAGATACAAAGAACTAGGAAGGGCAGAAGCAGGAATTCCTTAATTCTACCTGCACTCTAAATACCCGTGCTTACACCCTTACCCGGGTAAGTGTAGTTCTCGCCCCTTATCACTCAAGTTCTCTTTGCTGCAGACTGGACTCCTACAGAAAACCACAACGGGTCTAACTGCAGAGAACTGATCTGGGCTTCCTGCGCCCAATGGATTCAACACAATTCCTGCCCTCAAGGCTCAGGAAACATCACAGGAAAGGGGGCAGAAAGGTTGTCAGAGCCAGAGGACCCAGAAGTCTGCTGTGATAGCAGGTTTCCTAGAAATGTCAGGGAAGCTACACCCATTACGTCTCAACAATATGGCTTCCTAAACAGGGTCTGAACCACAACATTATGAGCAAAAACAGCAGCATGGAAGGAGCAAATCACACGAGGCACTAGACAAGGCAACCAATGACTTCTGAGAAAGGGAGAGTTAGTTTCCCGTGAATAAGCCCCTAATTAGTTATCCAATTCCAAGCAATAAGCCCTGAAATCATAGACATACAAGTAACAGTAAGTGGACGGGCTCGTCTGGCTGTATTTACACACTCATGTATGTGTGTGTGTGTGTGTGTGTATGCAACAATAACAATTGGAGAAAAAGAGGGCATACATGTAAAAGGAGGCAGGGGAGGGCACATAAAAAGGCTAGAATGAGGGAAGGGAAGGAGAAAAGGATGTAATTAAATATATAATGTAAATATATGTAAATAAATACATACATAAAAAGAATTTAGGGTTTAGAAACTCTCTAGACATCACAACAATGCAAAGCACTGCTGAACACTGTGTGTTTAAAAGTAGTTACGATGGTCAGGTTTTAAGTTCTATTTTCTTTACCACTACAACAATTCAAGGGACTGGGGAAATGGCTTAATAGGTAAGAATGTTTGCTGTACAAACATGAGTCCCCACATAAAAGGCCAGGTGTGGCCACACACAGACTCTTGGAACCCCAGTGCTGTAGCGGGCAGAAACAGGAGGCTTGCTGGTCACCAGCCTAGCCACAGCTTAAGGGAGAGACCCTGTCAAGAAAGAGTAGGATTCTTCACATCTCCCTCTGGCCCCCTGTGAGCAAGCACCCCATACATGTATGAGCATACATCACATGCATAAACCACACATACAAATTTTTAAAATTATTTTTGTAAGATTTAGTTTTATTTTATTTTTTTAATTATGTATAGGTGTGTGTGTGTGTTTATGTGCGCACACGTGCCTGTAGGTATGTTCATATGAGTGCGTGTGCTCGACAAAGTCAAAAGAGGGTGTTAGGCCCTCTCCAGCCAGAGGTAAAGGCAGGCAGTTGTGAGCCACCAGATAGGTGCTGGGAACTGAATTTGGGTCTTCTACAAGAGCAGTACATTCTCTTAACTACAGAGCCATCTCTCCAGCTCCTTAATCAATTAAGGTTTTTGAAGTAGCAACTTAGGAATGTTTTTTCAAATGGACAAAAATATAAACATAAAGTGCATTATTTCCTAAGTAAAACTATAAAATATGAATATATAAAAATCAAAACTTACATGAAATGAAAATAATGGTTGTATTATCTATACAAGACTGGGGTGGATACTTTTTTTTAGTTTTTTTGTAGATTTTTGAGACATTTTGCATTTTTTAAATGTTTTAAATAACATTAAGTTTTTAGTTCCTAATTTCTTTGTGGCAGTGACATAAAGTCAGAGGCGAATCAAGACTGCAGCCCAGGTTTTCTTAGCTTTAAGTCCTGTGCCCACATTCAAAATGTAATCACTTGAGTCTGCTGGCTCTAGGGAAGGAAGCCCCTCAGTAAGTGTTATTCTCTTAAAGGTTTAAACTTGGTGGCTCAGGCATGACCCCAGGTTAGAGTCTCCTGAGAGCTGGGGCTATACCATCCCAGCAGTGACTGAGGACACATGGAGAGATTTAAGTGGCCTTTCTTAGATGAGGAATTGGAAGAGATAAACAGATAAATGGGTAATTGATTAATTGTTCAGGACCCTGGAATCACATGAGGTCCTGAGAGAATGCTGGACAGAATCACACACACACAAGCACATCTGGCCTGAGGCAGAAAGCCTGCCCAGGCTTTGCCATGTGCTATTTTCCTTCCACTTTGACTCCTTAATCTTTAAATCCAAAGCTGGAAGGTTCTAATAAACCTCTGTCGTTTCCAATCCTGAGAGCCCCATGCAATCCCAGAGAGCAATTATTTTTGTGGTGTCTGACAAGGTCATTGTGATCCGACCTTGCAGACCAGGGGAGGTTAAATCAAACTAAGAGCATCAGAGTAAAAGGCCTGCCCACTGCGGGGAGAGGTTTCTTCACGGGGGTCCCAAGCACCTTGGCCATTGCATCCTCAGCTTGGGTACTGCTGGAGCCGTCTACTTTTTAGTCTCCATGTAGAAGAAACTCATACTTCTCCTTTCATAGTAGGGGGTGGGGCCTGCATTTCTTGCTCCCAAACACTCCTATATGGTTGTTCCTCCAGTCAGAAAGTGTGTAATGTAAACTTGCCTGTCTAACATTCTTTCCAATCTTTTCCCAGGCTGCCTACCGTTTCTCAGCCCTGACACATCTGCCGGATACTAAGCAAGAGACCATATTCACAGTGAGATCAACACCTATCTATTGACCCATTCAGTGACTCATTCATTTGCCCACATAAGCGAGCTGATTTCCTGCTCTCACCAACTGCTCTGTCTGTACTAGTCAATAAAGGCTCAAGGATGGTGCTCCTGCCTCTGGTGTTTTCGATGGGAATAGATGGGTCAGAAGTAGAGAAATCATTTTTGAAAGGGAACAGTCTTGATTTTACCACTTAAAAACATGCAAAATAGCTCCCGCCTCTCTAATGCTGGAACTATGACCCAAAGCACTGTAACTCCTAACTTGGCCAAGAGTCTGAAAGTTGTACCCCAACACACCAAGCTCTTCTGCTGCCTTGTAGAGAAGACACAGATTTTCTGACATTGATGAGAGCCCAGGCACCTGGCTATGAGCCCGCACACGGCTTCATCTCACTGGTGGCCATTCTTCCATCTTCCGTCGCTTATTTTGCGCTAGAAGGCCTTCAACAGCCCGCTCTTTGTGGATGACATTCCTGCCACTGGCCTTCACATTCTGTCTCTGCACCAGGAACATCCCACAGTTTAAATTCAGTCCACGGCCTTCTTTTATGTTTCTTCTCTCTGGAGTGCTCTCCCAGATCATTGCAGAGCTCAGTCTCAGAAACCTGTGGCCAATCCACCTGGCGAATCCAACCCCCCAAATTTTATCACTTTATTCGTCTTCACAGTATTTACGTTCATCTAATTTAGCTTCATATTTGCTTCTTGAGCCATTCCCTTCCTATTCCCAAGAACTACATCTGTTCCATGGGAACAGGACCCATTCACCCATCAGCTCATCATCCTCTGAAACAGTGCTGTGTGGCATTCCTGGCCTCCTGAAAATGAGTGAAGGTATTTATGAGAAATCCTCTCAAGAGGAAAGCCAGAAGGGTACCAGCCAGTTAACTAAACCCAGAGGTCTAATTGACTTCTAATTTGTCCTCAGGCAACAGTCTTTTTTCCCTTGAACATCCCATTGCTCATCCTCTTCTTACAAGCTGCTTTCACACGGGTCCTCACCAATACTGCTTTGCTACAAAAGTCCACAGCGACTCTTTGCGGTAAAGGGGAGGGGATAAAAAAAAGCCAGTGGACGCAGTCGCATGAACATTTGGACTCCAGGCAGTTCATCTGAAAGACGTCCTTTTTGTCATTGCTAATGAAAAAGATTGACTAGACTCACCCATCACCGGCTCACTAATTGGAATTTTGCTAGGCATAATTAGATTATGCAGGGTTATTTGAGCTGTGCCTATCCACATCAGATTTCTAAGCTGAGTTCCAAAGGGACAAAATTTCATTTTAAAGAAGCTTCTGGTACTGATAATACTCTGGAAATAAAGCTAAGAGTGGGATTTTTTGTCTTAAAATGTAAATTTAAGTCATTTATTTGAAACTGATATGCATTATAGATGGTCAGGCAAAACCAAGTCCCTATTATTGGATGGTGGTTGAGAAAGGAAAATCTGCCTAAAGGACTTTCCTTATGGTTCCTGCCGAGCACAGACAATGGAGAATCACACAAGGCAGGCAGGACCACATTGCCACAGCCACAGAAAGGACAGAAGAAAGTGAACTGCAGCTCACATTGCTTCTCTGGAAAAAGCCTTTACCCACTGCTTAGATGTCTCTTCAGGAAACACCGCTCCACTAAAATACTGCCACTTACTAAAAGAAGGCAGCTCCGGTCACCTGCTAAACTTTCCCAGGGGTTACCTTTAAAAGCACAATGACATTCAGGGGAGCTAGGGACAAGTCAAAACCATCTAAAAAGGAAGGCAAAGATTTTAACCATGCCGAGCACATTTTGTTCCGCCAACAAAACAAGAAAAGGAGGTGCCTATTATCCCCCAACAGACAGACAGACAGACACAATACAACAGACAACACAGCACTTCCTTCAATGCTGTAGCACGGAAGGACACTGCTTCGAGAATACGGAAATCCTGGGGAGAATGACTACAGTTAGGAAGAGCCTTACCCCAAGAAGCACAAACCCTACAGCAAGCCACCAGTGACTGCCAGAGGTTCTCTGGTTCTTCCTTCTCAGGAGCTGCTGGCCCAGACCTCACCCTGTAGCCTTTGTGGAACAAATCCCCCAGAGACTTCCTGTGTCGCCTGCTGGGAGTGCACACCTCAGTAGTGGCGGCACTGGGTGGATGATGGTACACCAGAATCTTACTGGGGATCATGGCAGAGGCAGAGAGAAGGACCAAGCTGGAGACTCCTTTGGATCTATTCACACTCTAGCATGAATAGAGATTTGGAAGGGATCCATGTTCCTCTGACCCATGGTGCACACACAGTGTGGTTCAATGGCATTGATGCCCTCTCCTACCAAATCACTTGCAAATGGGCTCAGATGCACCCACCGTATCAGAAAGGCTGGAGAAGGGCGGGGGAACACTCTGTCACATTATGTCCTACAAGCTGCTCTATCAGCTTCATCCTGGGAATTACCATGTAAGCTCCTTCGGATATGGCTTAGGGGATGGAAAGAGAAAAGGCTATAATCCCTCAAATCAATTGCTACAGAACAGGGTGTGAGAGGGGCTGTAATTTGGGGCCCACCAAGTCACTTCTTTGATGATAGTGGCCTTATTTGACAAATGGGTGTGTATGTAGGGAGGCCTTCTTTATAAAATGTGATATATAGTTGGAGAGAAACACGGAAAGGCGCCATTATCTTCTGCCACACCCTCCTCTACCAACATAACTCATTAGGAAAATCCCCAGTGTGAAGCAGTGGGCCAGGAAGGCACTCTGCCTTGCGGAGGAAGGCGGCCTGGGGTGCTACCATCAATGCTCCTGCCCCTTTCCCAACACTCCCTGTCCTCAGTCTCTATCTCCATACTAACTCTGGCTTTGTTTTTGGACTCTCTCCCTTAAACGTGCGTGTCCAAGCTCTAAAATCCATGTGGCAGCATTTACAGATGAGGCTTTGAGGAGAAAACTGGGTTCAGGTGAGTCCATGAAGACGGAGCCTCCTTGATGCTTCTAAGACACCAGTGAGCTTATTTGAGCACCCTGCGAGAATCCCTTATCCCGCTGCCCTGATCTCAGACTCCAGCCTCTAGAACTGTGGGAAAATAAATCTGTGTTCTTTGAGGCAGCCAGGCCACGGTGCTATGGCAACCAAAGGAGACTAAGTGTATCTCCAGGCGGATGTGGAAACAGAAGCAAAGCAGTCAGAGAAAGAGGAAAAACACTAAAGAAAATACTTAGATTCTGTGAGTTACCATAATTGGTCCCATAACTCTTTCCAGACCTCAAGGAGACTTAAAATAGGCAGGCAGAATTACACAGGTTAGCTTGTCACATCACTGCTATGTGTAATGCATCTGTGACACTGGGAACATGATGTTGGATATTGAGTGATTCTGAGATCTAAACAGGAACACAGAAGCCCAGCAGAGGTCAAGTAATGGGAGAGAAGGAAATAGAAAGGTTCTCCTGTAGTGTGGTTACTTAACAATTTGGGTCAAGTCTGCAAAGGAAAAGTGTAAGCAGCTATCTTACAGCTGCCTTCTGTGGATCTGTGCATACACATATGTGCATTCTACATACATGTGTATGTGTGGAACATGTTGAGATGTCCCTATCAGAAAAGGCTTCATGTTTCTGAATCATAATGACTGAGTAGCAGAGAGGCAGTTGAACAGAGATGGTGAGGCCAAGGATGGTGCCACACACCTTAATCCCAGCACTCAGGAGGCAGAGGCAGGCAGAACTCTGTGAGTTCAAGGCCATCTTTGTATTCATAGAAAGTTCCAGGCCAGCCAGCCACAGATACACAGTAAGACCCTGTCTCAAAAAACAAAACAACAAAAAACAAAATCAATCAAACAAACAAAAAGGCAGTGACTGTGGAAGACAGCAATTTCTAAAAGTTGAGACAGTAGCACAAGAAATAGCTTAAAGTTGGAAGAAATGGACTTGTTTGGCACAAAAAAAAACCCAACAGACTTCAATGTGCTTAAATGAAAACAAATGACAGGAAGCGAATTCTGCAACACAAAGTTGCCGTAAGTGATGCATAGAAAGACAGCTCCAATGGGCACTCAGGGAATAGTAAGAAAATAATATGAGTATTATACATATAATTTTGACAACCAAATAAAAGGAACATGTTCCTTTAAAAGAACAACTTCCCCAAACTGGTTCCAGAAGAATTAGAAAACACAAGCAGTAATATTTTTGATTTTTTTTTTCAAAAAAAATCCAAATTTCATTTAGAAACATTCAGGTTGAGTTGGTTCCTACGAAAGAGGGCTCTCAATATTCATGGAGAGTATTACACCAGTCTTACGTGGAGTCTTCTACAGAAGAGGAAAAATGAAATAGTTTACAACTTGTTTTACACAGCCAGCACAACCCAGGATGCTAAAACCTGATGAAGGCATTATTTATTGAAAAGATATAAAACTCACTTTTAATAAAATTCAAAACTCGTTCAAATACAAACCATGAGAAAATATTTATAATAAACTGATATATCAAATAGTTTATGGAATTACAAACTAAAACTAGTTAGATACAACTAGCAATGGCTAAAATTAGAAACTTATCTCTTGGAGGCTGGGGAGCTGACTCATTGAACCAACTGCTTGCTGTGCAGGCACTAGGACCTGAGTTCAGGGACCCAGCACTCATGTCAAATACTGAGCATGTGGAGAGCCCGCAGAAGAGGGTGAGGAAGGATTGTAGGAGCCAGAGGGGTTAAGGACACCACGAGAACAGGACCCACAGATTCAACTAAGCAGGGCTATTAAGTGGCTCACGGAAACAGAAGTGGCAATCACAAGTCTGCCTGGGTCTGTGCTAGATCCTCGGCAAATATGTTGTGGTTGCTTACCTTGAGGTTTTTGTGGACGGCTAACAGTGAGGGTAGAGGTGGCTCTGATTCTTTTGCCTGCTCTTGAGACCCTTTTCCTCCTACTAGGTTGCAGCTTGTGCAGTCTTGTTATGAGGGTTTGTGCCTATTCTTATTGGTATGCCCTGTTCAGTTAACATCCTGAGAGGCCTGCTCTTTTCTGAAGGGAAATGGAGGAGCAGTGGATTTGGGGGAGAGGAGTAGTGTGGGGGAAGACTAGGAGGAGTGGAGGGAGGGGAGGGTGTGGTTGGGATGCACTGTATGAGAGAATAATAAATAAAAACACAAAGAAATGAAAGCTGAGCATGATGGTGTGTGTCTGCCATCCTAGTGCTGGGGAGATACAGACATGTGAGTTCCTGGAGTTCAGGGGTCAACAAGTCTAGCCAGTTGGTAAGTTCAAGTTATAATGAGGAGTCATGCCTCAAAAAAATGAGGTGTAAAAAGATACAGGAAGGCATCTGACATCGACTTCTGGCCTCTACTTGCACACACATGCACTCACATTCACACACATACAACATGCAGAGAAAAAAGACAGGAAGTACAAAAGGAAGAAAGAAAAGAAAAGTAGAGCTGTCTATCAAACACGGTCACAAAATGAAGGGGCAGCAGTGGAAATCTTCCCTGGAGGCCCAAGTTTCTGCCAGAGAAAACCTGTGTCCAGTCTTTGGCCCAGAAACTCCATTTCTATTATTTACCCAGGAAGAATAACAACATTCACCCAGAAAAACATGTGTATAGGAATGCTCAAAACAGTTTATTCAAAATAACCAAAATGCCCATCAGCAGGTGACTGATAAACAAATAATGACATATCTCTGTAAAGGAATACCACTCCCAATAAAAACAAACAGGCTACTGAGACACAGCAGTATATGAGTCTCAGAATTCTTATTCTGCATGCAAAAGCTACACAGGAAAAGATGTATTTATGCTTTTGATTACATGACATCCAAGAAGAGGAAAAATAACCCATAGTGAGACAAATTAAGACAACTGTTCACTATGTTTGATGGATACGGAGGCTGGATATTGTTTCTATCCTCTAAGGGTCCAGTTTGGTTAAAGTGTAGCACCCAGAGTGGTTTTGTGGGGGAGGCAGAGGGATCACGAGGACATGAGGCATAGTGGAACGTCTCTAAATCATTGAGAACATGAAGTATTTCTTGTGTGACTCTTTCAGTCTTTACGAAACGAGAGACTGACTCCATCCACTCTCTCTGCTTCCTGCTGGAGATGCCACCTTCTGCCTTACCTGAGTTCCTAGCACAGTGTGCCCTCCTCTGCCACCCTTATCTGAGGCTACACTGGTGAGAGTTCCCAATCTTGGATGTTGAACCTCCAAAACTATGAGCTAAATAAGCCTCTTTTCACCTCCCGAGATCCTGTGCCAAGTATTACATTGTAATGACATACAGCTGGCTAGTACAGGGAAAGACCGTGGAATATGTTAAGCGGAAACTCACACAAGAACCTTCCCAGGTTTACGCTGACATAGGTGAGAGACCAATTTACAGCAGTGCACATCTTTCAAGACTCACTAAACTGTATTATTAAGATCTATGCACTTTACTGTACCTATGATGTATCTCAATAAAATGCTAAGATCGATGAGCTGGTGATCTTGTCACTAGAGCTGCTCAACATGGGAACCACATTAAAGTGTCACCTGATACTCCAAATGTGGACCCCTCTGCGGAAACACTGAGTGAGGGAGTAGGAGAAGCATGGGACTTCAGCAGCCCAGAGAGCCAGCTGACCCAGCCAAAGGAACAAAGGCTTGCCTTTAGGCTCCACCAAAATAGCTGAACACACTGTGGAACCCCTGACCTCTGTGCCTCGTCTCTAAATGAGGTTATAACACCCTCTACACATGGCTAACATTAAATGCTTTTTACTCTGGAGGTGCGCGGGATCAAACCTAGGGCTTTAGAATAGACAAGCATCATGTCACTGAAACACGGCCACCACCCCCATGTCTTGTTGGCCTCGAAAAGTTATTCAAAACCAGTCTTCAGTCCCTGACTCTAAAAAATGAGGAAAACTCCTTAATAAACCTGAATTCCTTCACACATTTAAAAGGAAGGACCCAGAGGGAGAAACCAGCTATCCCAGTTCTGGCTGAGGCAGGAGGATCATGAATTTGAGGTCCACTTGGCCAGTATCATGAGTTCAGGATCAGCCTGGGAAACCTGGTAAAACCATATCTAAAAACAAACAAAATACAAATCCAAGCCCAAACCCTGCCCTACACATATATACTCCTCCTTCAAGCATGCCCCAAGTACTGCTCTGCACCTTCTGCCCTAGGGACTCCCAGGAGCCATTGTTTCTGAAAGCATTCAGTTGCCAGAATGCAATGGTGACCTTCATCCATAGACCTTGTATTAAAACCCCTGTCTTTTCCCTTCTGCATCAGGTTTGTATCTGTAAGAAAGAGATGGTCATGACAGGAGAACAAGAGGACATTCATTCATTCATTCATGAAAAATATTAATGGAGCAATGGATTCAGATATGGTTGACTACTTTAATGAAATCATACTCATCTGTCCAGACCCTAAAAAGTGATGGTATACTCATTCAACTACAGATTCTTAAGTTCTTATTACAAACAAACAAACAAAAAAGAAGAGTTGATTATCTGAGTTAAAGGATTTAAATTCCAGCTTTAATTACACCCTGGTAGTATAGGCCTGTAATCTTAGCTACTTAAAAGTCAGAGACAGGAGGATTGCACATTCAAGGCTTGCTATGCATATTCAGTAAACTAGCAGTTAATCTTGACAACTTAGTGAGATCCTGTATAAAAATGAAAAAAAAATAAAAAGAGAGCTGTAACTAATCAGTAGGGTACTTGCCTGTCACACACAAAGCCCTGGGGAAAAACTAACAAACGGGAAAAAAAAAACAATCTCCAGCTCAGTTATCATTTTGGAATAAGCAATAGCAAGCTCCTTCAACTCAAAGAAGCTCAGTTTTTCCCACTATAAAATAAGAATAGAAAGAGTGACCCGATGTACAGAGGAACAAACCACTGCATCTCTATCAGTAGCTGTCCTTGGCGTATAACCCAAGTGTTCCAGACATGCTTGCTGCCATTATAATGGGCAGAGATGGGGCTAGGCAAGCTGGGTATACCAATGTGAGTTTCTATTAATTCATTGCTTCTCAAGAAACTCCCTCATCTAGTGGAGAGCCTTACAGTCTACCCTCGTATTTAGCTAGGACAGTACTGTAGCTTGGATGCTGGATGTCCCCCAAAGATCCATGTACTAAAGGTTTGGTCTCTAGGATGGAATTGTTTGGGGGCAGTGGAACCTTAAAGAGGTGTGGATCTAGTGGGGTATCTTTAGGTCAATGGGGACAAATGGGGACAGTAGGGTACTGGCTGAGTTGTTCTTTCTTATGGTTCCTAGTCATGAAATGAATGGTTTTTCTACATGCTCCTGCTACAATGTACTGCTTCTTCACAGACCTAAAGACCCCAAACTGTAAACCAGAATAAATCTCTTTATCACTAGTAGGCTATGTGGTTTGAAAGGAAATGGTCCCCAAAAGGAATGACCTATTAGAAGGTATAGCTTTTGTTGGAGTAGGTGTGGCCTTGCTGGAGGAAGAGTGTCACTGTGGGGGTAGACTTCAAGGTCTCCTATGTTCAAACTATGCCCAGTAACATAGTTTACTTCCTGTTGCCTGTGGATCAAGATGTAGATCTCTCAGCTCCTTCTCCAGCACCATGTCTGCCTGCATGCCGCCACATCCTGTCACGATGATAATGGATTAAACCTCTAAAACTGTAATCAGTTACAAAACTGTGTACAATTCTGTTTCCCTTTATAGGAGTTGCCATGGCTGTGGTGTCTTTTCACAGCAGTAGAAACCCCAAGACAGAGGGTAATAATCTCAGGTATCCTGTTACAAAGATGATCACCTTAAGTTTTGTTTTAAAGAAGTACCCACCAGACCCTTAGCTCTCTTTCCTTGCATGGCCACTGATACCTGATATTCTTTAGAAGAGGTGGCATTACCCAGGAGGAAAGGTCTGGGGTCAGACAATCATACTGAATCCCAGCTCTGCTCAACCCATGAGAATGCAGGCTGGTTCCATGACACCTGCAAGGCTTTCACTTTATACAGACAGCATCATCCTTCAAAGAATAAGCCTGTGACAATCAGTGGATTTCGTGTGTTTTTTTTCAAATGCCTCACTGTGTAGAACATGTTACATAGTCTCTCCTGTTCTCCAAAGCCCCTGCACTTGCTCTTTTTACCTTGGGTCTTTGATTGGCTGTTCTCCATGAAAACAAACATCTCTCTGAGAGTTGTTGATTGATCCCGCAGTGGGAGAGGACTGTGACTAAGGGAGGAACACTATGAGATTGACAGGGAGGCTGACTCTGAAGCCAAAAGTGAACTGATACCCGTATCAACTGTTGGCAAGTGTTAATTCTATGTTCTATGTTAGTCAACAAAACAGTCAGCCAATGTCTCTAATTTGAAGCAGAGAACACAGATGTTGAAACCAAATCGATTATAATCAAACACACATTACCTGTGCTGTTTTCTTATCAGAGTTCCAAACCAGTCAAATTCAGTGCCTTTGGGTCAACCCTCTTTACCCTTTCACTAAAACCAGGGACCAAGAGCCTGTGTTGTTTGCTCGTCCTCAAGATACAAGTGAAAAGGATGTTTCTTTTTGATTTTTGATTGAACTATTTAGAAGGCAAACACTTGCCCAATCTCCAGTGGTACCACTTACCCGTCCCACCAGGCCCCTTCCTTTCTCCTTGCTCTGTCCTTCCTTCCTCTGGACGGACGGAGCAATAAACACCTTGATTAACCAAGCATATATTTAGGGGTGGTAATCATATTCAGCATCTTCCTTACCCATCCCTTTGTCACCTGGCAATGACCACCAGCAACTTGCAGGTCCCTACAGTTTCTCCTATTTCCAAGCAACTGGCCTCAGAGGGAATGTCTGTACTGGCATAATATGTGTGATATTGAGGACAAATGAATCTGGACTTAACCAATTTCCTCTCTTATTCTCCAAGACAAAACCTTGAGATCAAGAAGAGAAGTGGAACAATCCCCTCTAATCCAGTTCCTGTAGGGAGCCCCAACTGACTTGAGGCCTGTACTGTTCCCCTCCTGACTAACATTTGGACCTATAAGTGACAGATGGCCATCCGAAGCCACTGAGATCTGTACGTCAGCCTATGGCAGGGAGGTCCTAAATCCATGTACATGGTAAAACAAAACAAATAAAACAACAAACAAGCAAACATGTTTGGGAATACATAAGGAGAGACCCCCAGCATTTTAACAATGGAGGACTAAACATTCCTGGGTGCCACAGCACCCAGAGGAGAGTGAGAAGGAAGCACTTCAAGCACAAAATTTAAGGAGGCACTCCTACAGGCTGAGTCTACCTTTGGATAGTCTCGAGAATAGGTGCCTCCTTAAGACTTGTGTGTAGTCCTCTCCCTGGCTTTCCCCAGGTCTCACCCTGCCTCCTGCACTGAGTCTAAGTGGAAGTTCATCTCTGCAATGGCCTCACAGCTCCTATCACCTGTGGCAAGGAAGCGGCATATGAGGTTATAACAATCAACAACAGGAAAAGCCTACAAGGCTGATCGGTCGAGACCAACCTTATCTGAAAATTAAATTCAGGCAGAATGTCTGTGCCAGAGGCTTTGAATAAAGACTGAAGAACTGGGTGAATTATGTCTTCAATTACAGTTTACAAAAAACAGAAATGCTCCTTCTAAACGGGAACTCTAGATTTAGCTCTCTATTAAAAAAAAAAAGAAGGTAGAAAGCCCAACAGTGAACCTTGGGTCAGAAGAAGCATTTCACAAGAACCTTAGGCTATTGTCAAATTAAGCTATGTTTGATTCTGATGCTCAAAATTAACTTTATGTGAACTTGGGAATGGATGTGACATGGCCTCTGTGGGGGGAAGACTGATTTGACAGGGTTCTGGGTTCCAATGTTCTGCATAAACTAACTCTCTCTCTCTCTCTCTCTCTCTCTCTCTCTCT
>LOJH01007873.1:0-14519 GCA_001685095.1 Ellobius talpinus
GGTGGAAAATTTTTTTAATAACAATAAAAAAGTGTCTGAAATAAAAAAAAATTAGATAGTACAGGTTAGGGAGGGGCCATCTTCTTGAAAATCCACAGGTAAAAATGCCCAGTAGATTGGGGTATTTCCAAGAGATAAACACACTATATTACAGGCAGTAGAGATCTCCCCAAGTCCACTCACACCATGGTAGATATCAGAGGAAGAGAGCTGAAGTAAACATGGAAAGGCACAGCAGAAGCAGAAGACATTCCAGGGTCTGCAGTCCCATGGCCTTGCGTAAATGAGAAAATTCCCTTCTGGTAGGCTGACACCTGGAACTTCACTTAAAACTTGCTGCTCCTCCGGCATGGCCAATGGCAAAAATAATTTTTAAAACACGTACTTACCTAGCACTCCTTAGAGTATATGTTATATTTACCTCTTTGGTAAAGGCAGAATGTACCTCCCACTTACTGATTTGAACAGATCAAGATATGCATGTGTGTGCTTTTTGGAAAAACATGTATCTCATACAGAGTTGAAAAATGTTCCTTGTGATGCATGTGACAAACATATAGCACATGCTTAGTTTGCTTCATTTTATGTGATTTTCTAAAGTTTCCAGCGTTTGTGTTTATTCCAGTAATAGAGAGTGATAAGAAAGTACTACTAACAAAAGAGTGTGTTGAACGTCTGGCATTTATGCACTTACTTGACTACCAAGGTAGACATTCTTTTCATTTGTTTTTTAAATTATTAGCATAAGTTCATCTGAGCTTGGGTTGGGGCATGGGAACACAGTGCCTGTGGAAGTCAGATGAAGGCAAGAGATCACCAGAAGCTGGAGTTACTGTCAAGGCATACATAGATGTGAGCCTTTTCCACTTTGACTGAAGGTCAGTGAGTTTGTGCTTATTGTTCTCTCAAAGTTTTTAACAATAGGTGTGGCTAAAAAGGAGAGAGTCTGGCTTTGCCTGGGATATGGTTAATTAGCATTTTGAGTGTTGAAGTAGATCCCCTCCACCTGGACCAAAGGTCAGAGAATTGAAGTCCATTTCTTGTGTCACAATAATAAAGTATGTTGCCTCCCTTCCCCCCTTTTGGAGTGAAGGATATAAGCATGTGAAAGAATAAATGAGGTGGATTCAGTATTCATTGAATGTTCCTCTGGATGCTGTCTATGTTTCTGCTCTTATTTCTCCCTATCTCTGTTCCTTTTGCTTAATAACTCTGATCCTCAAGCTCCTACCCTGAAACTTACCATTTTCATCAAAGCTAGTTTTCGACAAGTTACAGGTGGCTGTGAGACACCTGAATTGAGTTCTGGAAATTAAACTCCAGTCCTGTGGAAGAGCAGGAAGTGGTCTTCACTTCTGAGCCATCTCCCCAGTACCAGGAGAGATTCTTTCTGTCTTCACACCTTAAGAATGTTTCACCCGAGTAAACCAGTTCAAGTCTGTTAGGTCTCAAAGTCAGAACAAATGGCTGAGGTGCCTATTGGACACATCAAAGTAGACCTGACTGCCAGGTTCTCCCTTGAGTCCCTTATTCCCTACCTGTTACAAGGCCCTCCTATCTGGTAAAAACCACCCCCTACCCTAAACTTTTCAACCCAGGAGCCTAGGCTGCTCTTTCCTATATAATCCAGACATTTTTGTTACCTGTTCTCTTTGTACCATTGTTCTCCTGTCTGCTCTAGTTGGTTCCAATCTCGCCCTTCTCCCTGCTGCCTCTCCCCACATAGGAAAGCTCAGTCTGGTCATATCTACTCTGGACTCTCTCAGATGTCCCTGCCTCTGGCTATGCTCTCCCACATATCTGCAAAAAAACCCTTTCTCTTGAACCACACCTAGGAACAAGCATGTTCATTTCTTTCCCTTTTAGTTTCTTCTTTTTTTTCCCTTTCACTTAAAGTCCAGGACAAAAATGCAGCAAACTGAATACCCATGTCCTGAAAGATCGCCAAGCACAAAGTTCACCTTTTTTCTTTTATTTGGGAAGTCAGTGTTCTTTCTTTGTGCCCATTTACTTTTGCCCAATAAAAAGGTGTATCTTCTATGTTCTGGGCTGAGTTTTCCTGGGAATTAGCTCCTCATCCCCTTTCATAGCCTAGTAGAGCTGTCTCTAAGCTTTCTTTCTTCATAGTGTTAATAGATTCTTTTAAATTAAATAATCTAAAGAGCATTATATTTGTTTAATGTGTGTGATGTTTGTGTATGTTCATTCATATTCCCATGCCATAGTACATGTGAAGGTCACAGGACAATCTGCAAGAATCACTTCACTTTTCCACCATGCAGCTTCTGGGGATTGAAGTCATGTCTGTAGGCTTCCAAAAATTGCCTCAAGGCACTGAGCTCTCTCATTGGCCCTGTAAGTAAACATTTTAATTAATTGCCCTTACAAGATAATTTTAATGGTACTATTTACTATGTCATTAAGATAAAGAAATCTTGATAGATATCCATTATTTACCAACATGTTATCTTTCAGAAGAACAATTTACTGAATTTAAATTGTTGTTTTGATTTTAAAACCACAATTACCTAATCATAGTAGGGTAGGAATGACTTCCAGTCACCTCACTACTCTTTAAACCTTGGAGTCCTACTTAATGCCAAGTCTTCCATTCCATTCACGGTGACTTTCATATGACATTTATTGTTATTATCAATTGTCAGAGTAATCACTGAGAACACAGATTCAAACTAGCAGGAATGAAGTAAAGTAGAAAATATGTACATTCTCAGTACATAATTTATCAGTTACCATGTTCTGGCATAAAAAAACCTGTATCAATCACTGTATCCCACTTAAAAGTTAATATCTCCTAATAGTCATTTACATTAGTAGGTATTGGTCACTTACATTAATGGGATATGAAGTGACAACTTGATACCCAGTTTGGGAATGACAGATGAGTGACCACAACATCAGCTTCGCATTGAGGCATCTTGAGATCTAATCTCAAACCAATCCCAGTAGTGTTGCATGAGTTAGAAGTTTACAGTGTATGTGTTTCCCCTTAAGGATATCATGGGAATGGTATCTATGAACAGATTTTTAAGTACAATTAAATATATTTATACAAAATCCCTTAAATCATTCCTGCAACAGGACAGGCATTATATGACCAAATGCTAAGAATGCATTTTTACTCCATCTATGGCTTCATTTCTCAACAAATTCTAATTTGGTAGGAGGTGTAAGAATTTTTGTTGTGAAAGAAAGCTGTTAACTTAAACAGCAAATGAAGAATGAGTAAGGATATCTCTGTTGTCATAAATAGACATGACTTAATGTCAATGACTTTTTGTGACACAGAAGTAGTGAAATCTGTGATCCCATCCAGACACTGCAGGTGCTTTCCCATTCTATCTAGTACTTCTGGATTCCTATTCAAAGTGAGAGCAAGGAAAATTTGCTTCTGGCAAGAAACACCTAGAGAAAAGTCAGAGAGGGCAGGTAGAAATTAAGAAGCTATGTGAAACATTTTAAATGTGATAAAATGCATTTTTATATCTGCACAGTGATACAAAACCATTATCTGTAAAACTAGTTGAGATGCCTAAACCACACATATGGTTCATTCTTCTACACAGATATCTGGAAGTTGCTCAACATGACAAATATGTTGACAAACAAAGATACTGTTACTTTAACTTATGGAAACAGATGCAGAAATCCACAGCCAAGCTCTGGGCCAAGCACTGGGAGTCCAGTTGAGGAGAGGGAGGAGGAGAGATTATATGAGTAAGAGAGGGAAACCCACGGAGACAACTGACTTGAGCTTGTGGGAGCTCACAGATTCTGGACCAACAGCTAGAGAGTTTGCATGGGATCAGTGTAGGCCCTCTGCATGTGGATAACAGTTGTGTAACTTGTTCTTTTGTGAGGTCACTAGTAGTGAGGCCAGGACATGTCGCTGACACATAAGCTGGCTCTTTGGAATCTATTCCCCATGGTGGGATGATTTGCTCAGCTTTGATGCAAGGGAGAAGAGCTAGGTCCTGCCTTAACTTGATATGCCATGCTTTGTTGATTCCCATGGGAGGCCTTACCCCATCTGAAAAGAGATGGAAGAGTGGATGGGGGGGTAAAAGGGAGATAGGGTAAGGGAATGGGAGGAGGGTAGAGAAAATGTGGTTAGTAGACTAAATTAATTAATTAATTAATTAAATGCAAAAGGTATTACTTTCTAGAGCAAGAACCACATACCAGGAAAGTTTTGACAACAAAACCCATGGAGTTTCCCAGGGCCATGAGCTCTGACTCCATGTGTGGAAAAGTTTCTTTTCTATTGGAGATCCAAGTGGAATAAGAAATGTTAACATAAGGAGATCTTCTCAAAGGCTAGCATGACACCCTACATGTTTTCCTTTACCCCTTTCTCTTTCTGCACTGCCATCCCTAAGTAGTCTTTAATCAACTGCATCTTAAGGGCCCTGTCTTTTTTGAAACTTTGTTCCTTGTATCATATTCTAAAACATCCTCATCAAAGGACATTCAGCAAGTCCATAGACAAGGACTGGATTAATAATTTTGTAGTAAAATACAGAGAGGTTAAAAGATAGCCCCACATGGTTTGGATGCTATATTGGTTTGAAGTAAAATGGCACTATTAGTGGTGTGGCATTGTGCTTTGAGGTCTACTTTGCTCAAGCTGTTCTCAGTGTGGTACACAGTTCACTTCCTCTTGCCTACAGATCAAGATATAGGACTCTCAACTCCTTCTCTAGCACCATGTCTGCCTGAATGCTGTCCTGTTTCACCATGATGATAATTGACTAAAACTTTGACACTGTAAGTCACTGCAGTTAAATGTTTTCCTTCATAGGATCTTCTATGGCCATTGTGTCTCTTCTCATCAATAGAAACTGTAACTAAGACAGATGTGTATATTGTATCACTTTCTTGCTTATACCAAATGCCTCTCAGTAAATTTCTTGGGGATAATCCTGTTTTTATTTCAGTTGTCATATCAAGCATCTTCAACAATGTCCTGGAAATAACCTCTCTTCATTTTCAGACATTTGTAGAAGACCTCATTCTTTATAATAGTTGCACTTTTAGATACTGGTCCTACAGTTCCAGAACAGTGCTGCTGCATCTCAGCTCAGACTCTGCTTTCTCCTGGTAGGCATTGGTCAGCTGCAGCTTCTTTGAAAACATTATTTATCCTGTGTGTCTATGTATGAGTGTATGCACATGCTAACACATACCATATCTACATGGACATGTCAGAGGACAACTCGCAGGAGTGGTTCTTTACTTCCAATATGTGGGTTTCAGGGATAAAACTCAGCTTGGCATCCTGTCCTGATGCATCCTGCATGCCATTGGTCATTCATTCTCCAGTGCTTACCCTTCCCCACATGCATGGCCTTCAGGCTTGGGTGAGTCTTTTCCTTAAGAGTTGAGAGGTCAATGTGAGTTAAGCAAGATCAATTGCCAAAGTGAACTTCAAAGAGAAGTTCTGAAATCCTGCTGGAGGGCTCCTGGTTGTCTTGGCTGAGACACAAGTTCTGGGACTCCAAGTTTTATGCATTGAATCTTATCCACAAGACCAAAACCAGGGCATAAGTCTATATTATTCTAAAAATAAGATTTTAGAAGAATATTTCCATTAATAAGCAGAGTATTTTTATTTTTAGTTACATATGTACTTACATGTCTCAGTAGTAAAGATGTACATGAAAATGTAGGTCTCTGACAAAAACCAAGAGCTGTGATGTCCTTGGAGATAAAGTAACAGGAATTATTCAGACCCCAAATATGGGTGCTAGGAATGGAATTTGGGTCCTCTATAAGAGTAATGTGTTCTCTTACCTGTTGAGTATCCCTTAAGCTCCAAGGAACCATTCTTAAAATTTTGTTTTTCTTAAATAATACAGCCTTTTCTTATCCTCCTCAAGTCCTCATTTCCTCTGTAATTTTCCTACTTTTCATATTCTCTGTGTCTTATCATATCCCATTCACCTCTAGGCACCTTAACATCACCTCTTCCTCATTTTCAGCTTGAATTTGCTTCCCCAGACAACGATTTGTTAGGAGTCTCCTCTTATTTCTAAGCCATGTTCAGTCTATTTAATGTTGTGTTCTTAATTTCACCAACACAAATATTCCCTTTCTCTGTTGATGACTCTGCATGTGAGTAATGCGTGGAGAGTGTTGTGAAGTAAGAATATAAAGGCATCTTAGTCCATTTCTTTAGATTCTGAGCAAATACAGCATCATTAAAATGACGATGAAAATCAATACTGCTTACATGTTTTCCAGAGAATTGAAAACAGATCAATGTTGATCCTTTTTCCATGCTGGCGGAGTGATAATGATGCAGGGGTTTTGAGAGTGGTGGGTAATTTTGTGCATGATTCAAGGAACTAAGATGCTGGATACTCACAGATATAAAATATTGACCAGGAACAGGCCTCAATATTTGCTGACTTGAACCAATAAAGACAAATAATGTAGAATCACATGGAATATGCAAAGATGAAAGAGGCTTTTATTTTTAGAAATTATTACAGAACAGTTAGAATTTGAGGAAATGTGAGAAAGTAAAGAAAAAGGAGTGAAGATTCACAAGTGGGATAGGGCATCACATTTCCTTTGTTCAGTGTTTTTTAGGGCTGTGACAGGAACTTGAAAAAGGCTATTAGTTTTGATTCACATTGGTGAATTCCCTGGGTTGTCTTAGTCTAGTCTGAGGCAAACAGTGGCACTGACCTTGACTATATTCTAGCTGTTGGCACTGACCTTGACTATATCCTGGCTGTTGGTTGCTGACCTTTGCTATATGCTGAATGCAAGTTTATTGAAAAAGAAATTACTATGTTTAGACTCCTCAGGTGTCTTGATAACTGTAGGTATGAAGTATTAGCTATACTGAAGTCCTTTTGTTCCCATAGCAGCAAAGAAGTAGCTGATATGTTCTTAGTTATTTGTCTTTGGAAACTTCTGTTGTTCCTTTCCTAAAATATTAAAAGACTCATCAGAAGCCATTCTTATTTACAATTTTGTATATTATAATTAGTTGCATTAGAAGCAAAGTATTAAAACAGCTATGAAATAAGCAGTAGTGATCAACACCTGTTTCTCAAAGGGGTAAGATACTGCAGAAGTTTGCCAGACAGCCCACTATCACTGGTCCTGCTGTTTAGAGACATGTCTCATCAGGTGTATGTGGTTGTCTCATACCCACCTACAAGTAGTGTCTTTGTCTTCTATCCTTAGTGCTTCTGGATCCACCATTCTAAACTTGAATTTCCCTTTACCTTAATATTAATTCATAATATTATCACATGTAACTAAATGTAATTAAATAATTATATTTTTTACCATAATAATATTTCCCTTACTACTTACAGATGATTCTCCTACAACAGTCTAAGGCAATTTCAGATTTCTTCTCCTTTATTCTAAGATTTAATTCAACTTAGAATAGTTTAGCTAAAACTGTGATGTTATCCACAGAGATGTATTATTAGTCATCGGTCCTTAAAGTTGAGATGACTTTCGAAACTTGCATGCACCCAGGGGTAAAGGCCCTCTTAGACTTAGATCCAAAAATCATCCTTGTGTGTACAATTACAGTTATATATCCACACTACAAGGGCATGGTGAACATTGTCCCTAAAGTAGTATTTGTTTCCACAGTCATTCCAGCCAAGGCTGTTCCTGTCTGGGCTTTTTTTTTATTATCCAGAGTCCCTTTATATCATTGAAGATATGATAATGATATAATTCATATTTGGAATTTCTGCTCTTCTCAGAGACTAAACACTGAAGAATCTCACAATCCAGGAGAAGTTGGCTTCTGTTTTTCTGGTTCCTCTAGTAAATGTTTTCCTTGAGTTATTTTTACATTATAGACAACCCCATGAATCATTTAATGAGTTTCCAAAGGGAAATGAGAAATATTAGATAAGAAATTTAAATATATTCTTATGTGTTCAAAATGTAAAAAGATTTTCTGGTTCATTAAGATATGTACCAACACAGAGAGCCATTGCAGATTCATCCTGTAAGTTGCCATCACCTCCACCATTGGTTTTCAACTCTTGTCTACAATATTTTAACCTATATTAACCTATATATGTGAGACATAAATAGTATCAGATTTTAACCTCGATTGTTTTTATAGATATTTCTACTTGTTCTCCATATTTCAAAGTCAATGTCACAATATGTAATTGTTATCTTAATTTTATGCAAAATTTGAATACTGCCTCTATTCTGAATCTTAAGAAATGGCATTAGTAAATGATTTTCCTGCCATTGGATCCAGGTAGCTTCAAATGTTTCTTCCTTCATACAACACCATAGTCATAGTAAACCAGTAAATATCACAGACTCTGTGATTCCTTTGTAAAATTCTTTGTGCCTGCTGCTACCTGACATCTTACAATGTGCCCATTATGTTAAGTAATTCAAAACCCATATTTCCATTGCTAAGTATAGTAATTCTAATGATGTAGGAAAGGTATATACTCTTATCTCCACTGAACAGATTGTGGAGCTAGGACCCACAAGGCTGATATGCTTAATCTTAAGATAAATTAAAAGATATTTTAATTCTGTGCATTTTGGATTTTTTACTCATTTCATAAAGTAAGGTAAAGTTCATAGACACAAAGCATTGAGAGTAGGATGTATTCTTTCAAATCTCTTGTACTGAAATCTCTCTTTTTATTAATTAAATTCACTAAAATTTAATTTTAATTTAAATGTACTCTTTAAATTCTTTTGAAACTTTACATATAAATAAAATGCATTATGGTTACTTGTTCTGGGATAATGCTCTTATACACTGTAAAGATTTGTCACTTGAATTAATTTAATAAAATGCTGACTGGCCAGTAGCCAGTAAGGAAGTATAGGCAGACCAAACTAAGAGGATTCTGGAAGAGGAAAGGCAGAGAGTCAGTCACCAGTCAGATGCAGAGAAAACAAGATGAGAAGGTCTTACTGAGAAAAGGTACCAAGCCATGTGGCTAAACATAGAAAAGAATTATGGGTTAATTTAAGTTGTTAGTAATAATCCTAAACAATAGGCCAAAGAGTTTATAATTAATATAAGCCTCTGTGTGTTCCTTTCAGAATAAACTGCTTTGGGACCAGGTGGGATGGAAACTTCTGTCTGCAAATGGCACCCAAATGTTTGTCAAGAATTTTCACATAAAGCCTGAGAAAGCTTTTATAAGGAAATAAAAAAAAAAAAGATTCTACACAGACAAGAACAGAGTCAAGTGAGTTTCTTGGTAATCATCTTTTCTCAGGTAGGCTCTGTTTTCTGGCACCAAGTAGAGGTGTGACTCCTTTAAGAGATGCTTCCTGACTTAGTGTTAGCAGCAAAAACCTCACAGTTGTTTTAAGATGCTATGCCATCAAACTTAAATTGTATTTTTGAGAGGCAACCATCAGGCTTGTTGATGGTGGCATAAACCTAGAAACTCCACAGAATTATAGCAATAAATGTGGCTCTTGCTAGCACCTCCACCATGAAGCTGGACTTTCCGAGAGCAAAGGAATGGGCTGGAGCCAGCCGCCAAAGCCAGAGTTTTTATTCCTAGGCACGCTACTTAGCGGATTAAAGACTCATGTGTTCAGAAAAAGACAGCAATACACAGGGAAGAAAGATTCAGATGAAAAATCCTCTAAACAGTTTACAGTGTGTTTAAAATATACATAGGCTTGGGAAGCAAAACAAAAAAGATAAGGTCCTTTAGAAAAGAAATAGAATAGTAGGGCTTGATGGCACATGGTTTTAGTCCCAGCACTTAGGAGGCAAAAGCAGGCAGAACTCTGTGAGTCCGAGGCCAACCTGGTCTATAGAGTGAGATCCTGGACAGCCAAAGATACACAGAGAAACCCTGTTAAAAAATTAAAATTAAAATATAGAGTTTTAAAATGTCATGTAAAGATGAAAAATACATAGGAGATTATATTTAGGATCTTGTTTTGAAAAGAAAAAAAAGAGGAAATGCTGTGGCATAATGTTCTTAAACTCTGTAAAGATTTGTAACTTGTATTAGTTTAATAAAACGCTGATTGGCCAGTGCCAGGCAGTATTTTTAGGGTGGGCCATCAGACTAAGAGAATTCTGGGAAGAGGATAGGCAGAGAAGCAGTCACCAGCCAAAAGCAGACAAAGTGAGATGAGACTATCTTACTGAGAAACAAGAATTATGGGTTTATTTAGATTGTAAGAGCTAGTTAGTAATAAGCCAGAACAACAGGCCAAATAGTTTATAATTAATAAGCTTCTGTGTGTTTCTTTGGGACCGAGCAGCTGTGGGACCAAGTAGGGCAGAAACATCTGTCTACAGTTACTCTGTAAATCCCCCTCCTCCCTATGAGTCCATCTCTGACATTCATGTCTTTTGTTTTCTGACCCACCAAGTTTAACCAGGCCATTTATGTGAGCATAGATTTGGAGCCATCCCATTTCATTTTACAAATGGAAATGATGGTTGTGCTTCCCACACAATTTACCAGTGACGGTCTAATATCAGGTCAGACTGTGTGCAAAAATATAATTTCTTTCTTTACAATTTATTGAAAACTACACTTTAGATTCTGGAAGGATGACCTGTCTAAACACTTTATATATGGATTTTTAAATTCCTTTTAAATAATTTATTATTCCCACTAGATAACTTTATCAGCATTTAAATGTTTTGCAATGAATATGTTTGTTACAAAGAAATACAAACTGCATTTATTGACATAAATTTAAAAATAAAATTTATTCTGAGATATTTCTTCCCCATTTATGTTCATACAGTGTTTCTGCAGATGACAGTTTTTAGCTTAAGAACCCAGAGATATCAACTTTCAGGAAGGCATTGGAAGCAAAATTGCAGGAGCAGGTGGATTCCATTCTGTCAGGCGACATCCATTTTTAGGTATGAACTTTTGTTATAAAGAAACTTATTGAGCATATATCAGGGAACAAAAACCTCAACAGAAAAGCATGATTTACCTTTACATTGTTCACCTATTTTCCGTGCTTCTTCACAATCCCTCATATGCTTTTCAATTCTATCTCATGTGGGAGAGGTCAGTTCTAAAGAAACATATCTTAGGAAATCAACATGCAGAAAAGTTGGCTTAGTAAGTTATGTTTATATATGTAATCATGGGGACCTGTGTTTGGATCACTAACACTTATGTAAAATCCAGGTCTCGTTGCACAAGCATGTGACTCATATATGGGGACAAATGGTGAGAAGTAGCTTATTGAAACTTCTTGCCAAGCCAATTGGTGAGCTTAAAGTTCTGTGAAAGACTTTGTCTCAAAAGAGAAGGTGAAGTACAATAGTGGAAAACAGTGGAAGTCTACTTCAAGCCTCTACATGGACACACATACACATATAGATAGAAGTGTATACATGTATACACACATTGACATGCACACACACCAACATGCACACACACAGACACATGTACTCACAAACACAAGGACACATACTTGTACAGACATTAAAATACTTTCTTAAATTTCTCCAAAATTTGAAGGAATTTATCATTAATAGAGTAAGCAGATAGTATTTCATAGGATTTAAAAGAAGAATGAAGTATATAGTTAAAAAATAGTAAATAGTGACTTGTGAAAGAAATAAAACAATGGAAACTTTTGGTTTTTCCCAAATATATGAGAAAGAATAGAAGTATATGTTAATTCAGTTTAAATTAAACATTAGAAGTGAGAAGTCAAACAGGCCACTGGTTATAATACCATTTCTGCCCTGACAGGGGAGATAAAATTGTGTTGCTTTATCTTGACAAGATATTATTACCCAGAGGAGTTCTCATATTTTCTAATAGAGATGAAAAATGAAACAAAAGAATGAAATATAACACAAATGAAACTATAACACATGGAAACAATGATAAAGTATTATCACTGCCTCATGCACTCTTATTTGAAAATGCTTTCTAAAAGGACATATTTTGATTTCTGTTAGAAAACACATGTTATTTACAAAACAGAGAACAACCCTAAACAACATTGTCTGGAGATATTTCATGAAAGGATAGTGACAGAAAGCCCAGTTCAGCCAACTGTGCAGATGCCAAAACAAATGATGGAGGGATTCTACAAGAAATAGGAAGCAAGAGTGCATTTGAAGAATATTAAAAAAAAATCTGGGATGTATTTGCAGTGTTGTCACTTAGATGCAAACCCTGAGCAAGTAATCTCAGTTTCCAATGGCTCTGCTTTATCACTCCCAGGAGACTGGCATTTCAACAGAGACACCTATCAAATCATGTTAGTAGGAAAACAAACCCACCAAAGAGGCATTTCAGGTTTTAAAAAAGTGCAGGAAGAATAAGCACACACCTTGGTTCCCTGACACAAAGGCGAGGAGGTAGATCACAGTCATGCCATACAAATGATATCTAACTATCCCCATTGTTCTGTAATGTTTTCTAGAAGCTTCTTATTCAAAAATTTCTTTGGATTTTCCAAACACTTCATCCATTCCAAATCATGGAGAGCATAATAGGTCTTAACCTCACTTGATGATGCCATCTGTCCCCAGACCAACTTCTCTATGATTCAACATCAGCGACCCAGAAAAGAACACCATTTGCTTTGTTCTGGTGGAATGGAGACATTACTGTACAGTTTGCTAGAGAAGGTACTGATTCTCTGAAGTGACGCTTCTTCCTAAAATTAACAAACATCATACTGTGGGTGTACAAAAGCTCAAGGTCCCTCTTCTCAATCTTGTCTTCTTTCATTTCATTTTGTTCTGTGGTCTTTCCCATTCTAAGGTACTTCCAGGAAAACAGGCATCGCAGAACTAACAGCTGACTCCCTCTCATGTGCTAACAGATTGTTGTTTGATCCTTTGTTCTCACAGATCTTTCAGTTTGTTGACATTTTAGCAGTGTAACCTGAGGACACTTTTCCTACATCCTCTAAACTTCTCAGATGTTGCTATTTCCACGCAAGATTTTCCAGATGAGATCTAGCCTCTTTGTCTACTGTTTTTTAATAAGAAAATTCTTTTTAAGTGTGTGTGTGTGTGTGTGTGTGAGAGAGAGAGAGAGAGAGAGTGTGTGATCAAGTGTAGATGGAAACACATGTGTGGGTTGTTCTTTCATATGGAGGGTGGAAGTCAAGGTCAACTGTCATTCTTCAGGCCCTTTCTACTTTGTTTTTTTTGGGGGGGTGTTGTTTGTTTATTTGAGAACACGGTCTCTTAGTGGTCTAAAATTCACTGATACTGATTGTGCTTGTCTGGTTGCCCAGGGAACCTGGGGGATCTGCCATTCTCTGCTCTCCAGTTCTCCAATGGCAAAGGCACACAGCAGGCTGAGGCTTGCAAGTGAATTACAAACATCAGCTCAGATCCTCATTCCTAAGGGGCAAGCACTTTACAAGTGAGCTCTCTCTCCTAGTGTGCTAGTTTCTGTGTAGTTTTCCTTGTGACTCTTTATTGGTGAAGCTTTCTCTGGTACCTTGATCTAGTAGATATTTTTATTTACAAACTGCCTCTTGTTCACAGTATTCTTAATATGCTTATCTGAGACATTTTGGTAATTTGTACATAAGACAAATTATTTCAAAACTTTGAAAAATTTATCAATAAATGAAGTTGTAAACAAGCAAAGACTAAAGCGACTAGGGTAAAGCAACACAATAGAAAATGGCTTGATCTCTGCTCTTCCTTTTTGCTAAGCGCATATTCCCCCCTCACCCCATAGCTCACAATTTTGAGGCAATCGGTGCCATTCTTTCTTGGGTAGAAAATACCAGTATTTCTGCAAGTTAGAGTTTTCATAGGAAAGAGCTCCTTGAGTTGGCTGTATAAGGACAATAAGATAAAAAGTTGTTCTTCAGTTCTACCAGAAAGAAGGGCGGCAGGGGAAATTACAAGTGTGGCACCAGAGCCTTATAAGACATGGACCAGCTTTTAGCCCCTGGCTTTTTTCCATTATAACACCAGGAAGGCAGACTTTAAAAAGTGAAAAGACATGAATAGAAAATCATTTATGTGGCATACAGAACATGCATTGAACAGCCAGAATATCTAAGGAAAGACCCTTATAATCCCTGGAGCTGCATTACACAGGTGAGAATTAGTTCTATCATTTATTTGAACAGAGTCAATTTCAGAAAACACACACACACACAAACCCACAAAGCACTGATAACTTCTTAAATTTTTCAAGGGAAACAAAGGACGACCTTACACAAAAGTAGTTCTGAGAACACAATCTGTGGTATGGGAAGTCCTTCTGTATATGTGTTGCTTTTATTGGTTAATGAATAAAGAATCTGTCTTTGCCTGTGATAGAGTAGAGTACAGCTGGGGGAGGAACTAAACTAAATGCTGGGAGAAAGAAGGCAGAGTCAGGAGAAGCCATGTAGCCCCATCAGAGAGAGGTGCCAGACAGAACCTTGCCAGTAAGTCACAGCCATGTGGAAATACACAGATTAATGGAAATGGGTTAAATAAAGATATAAGAGCTAGGCAATAAGAATCTAGAGCTAGTAGGCCAAGCAGTGATTTAATTAAT
>LOJH01007873.1:14596-25090 GCA_001685095.1 Ellobius talpinus
CAGTTTCTGTGTGATTATTTCAGGTCTGGGAAGCCAGGAACGAATAAGCAGCCTTTTACAGCAAATCGCAAAGAAGCTCCTAGCACTGGCCTCTAGCCTGCGTTTAGCTGGGTTCTTCCTTGTAATTCCTCATCCCTCCACAAACACTGGACCAGTGATGATAGGGTTATCTGCTTCTGCATCATAGAATATTCCAGGGTTGCCTCTTTGGTTTCTGTTCACAAATTAGATACTGAAATCTCAGATGCTTAATAATCAAAAGAAAAAAAATTTTAGCATGGATCATCTTTGGGAGAACAATTTAATTTAAAAAGTTTCTGCACTACTTTTTGTATTGGTACTGATACTGGATCTTCCATTTTGGACTCCAAAAAAGGTTGGAAGTAAATGATCACAACTTTGTTTATTTTAGGTTTTGTTTTGTTTTATTTTCCTTTTGTGTTAGACTTCCTTTCTTTTTTCTCTTTTCCATTTGAAATTATAATATAATTACAGTATTTGTCCAATCTATTTACTTCCTTCACATACTCCTCCCTTATCACCTTCAAATTCATAACCTCTTTTATTTCCACTAATTGTTATTCATATATATATATATATATATATATAACTAAATACAACCTGTTCAGTGGTATAGTGCTACTGTAAGCATATTTTCAGGACTGTTTGTTTAGCACTGAAAAACCCTATGTTTTGCTCTTCCCTGAGGAAAAGTACTTTTTCCAGTCCCTGCTTTCCTTAGTTTCTTACAGTTCTTTGTATAGGGTTGAGAGCTATTGAGGTTTCCCTGTTCACTTTGGCAAGTTCATTCTTGTCATTCTTGTTCAGCTCAGACACGGGTGGTCTTGCTGGTGCGGCTTTACAGGTGTAGCTTCTGACACTACTAGGAGATACAATCTCACAGATAACTCCCTGATTCTCTGGCTACCATAATCTTTATGTTCATATTAGTCTCTGAGCCTTAGAATCACACATATGTTATTGACATGTTCATTAGAACATTTAGAAAGGAAAGAGAAAAAAGTTGACTGAGAAAATTGATCCAAAAGAGCTGAATGCACTAGAATAGAGGAAGGAACTAGCTACATGCCTGCCTCTGTTCAAGAGTCTCCTGCCGATAGTGACCCCCTCCCATGTCTGTCTTTACTTGAAGAAAATCCTGCCTGCATCTCCGTCTATTTTCAGAGAATGAATAAGCCAGGAATACACTAAAATTTCACTTAAAACTTTCCAAATCCCATGTACCCTCAGAGGATGTGAGTTTGTGACTCAAAGAACTTAACTTTACCTACCAAGACTGTCTTCACTCAATCACTGGAAACAGAAGAGCAGTTCAGTAACATTTTTAAACGATTGACATTATATTTAACTCATGTTAAATAGACTAAGGAAATGACATCCAGTTTATTCTTCAATGAATTATGTAATCTAGGAGTAGAGAGATGGCTCAGTGCTTAAGAGCACTTGCTGCTTCTCCTAAAGACTGACATGGGTTCTGAACACCTCAGGCAAGTAGTTCACAACCACTTACAACTCCAGGCTCAGAAATCTGATGTCCTCTTCTGTCCTAAGTAGTATCAGCATCCATTTGGTGTGTGTGTGTGAGCGTGCACCCAAAGAGAGAGACAGAGACAGACAGAGAGGCAGAGAGACAAAGACAGAGTGACAGAGTTAACAGAAACAGAGATGGAGACAAACAGACAGAGACAGATGGACAGATACTGGCAAAGACAGAGAGGAACATAGGCAGAGATCGTCCGTCCTGTGTATATAACTCTTCTATGAGAAAGGAGGAAAACAATACTTCTGAGTCTAAAAACTGAGCTTCCTGCAAAATTACAAGGTCTCTTCTCCAAAGAAGCCAATAGCTGTCCTCATTTTCCTACAATATATGGGCTTCCACAGCATCTCACTGAGGAGTGTGAAGGGAATGACTCTGAGGACTTGTAGCATGGCTGATGGCCTGAGAAGAATAACAGGTATTGAGTAGGGCCCTGGATGCTGTTCCCATTGAGCGTGTATGCTCATTAACTCTAAATAACAAAGGTTATTAATTTTAATATAGTTGTGATTTTCAATTCTTATCATTTGAAAATTTAAATTGTATTTATTGAAATAATCTAACCAAGTGTATGGTGATTTAAATGCACAAATGTTTTATACAAAGTCACTAAACTCCCCAGCAATAATTCTTTTTGTGTATGTGTGCTTGTGTCTCTGCAACTTTTACCATTTCCCTTAGTCAGTTTCATAAGAAACTGTAGTGATGACCATTAAGAGAAACAAAAAAAATAAGAAAAAAGAAAGGAGCTCCCAATAAACAAATGGCTAAAGATACACAGAAAACCCATTGGAGCAGAATCATAGCACAGAGTAAGAATTGTGATCAAGAGTCACCCGGCTGTGATGGTGTTTTAATCAGTGTTCCGTTGCTGTAAAGATACAACATGAACTTGAAAACTCTTATGGAAAGAAGCATTTAACTGGGGCTTTACAGTTACAGAGGTTTAGCCCATTATCATCATGGCAGGGAGTCTGGTAGAACTCAGGCAGACATGGTTCTAGAGAAGCAGCTGAGAGCTGTACATCCAGATTTACTTGCAGTAGGAAGTTACAAACTCTGGGCTTGGGATGGGCTTTCTGAAAATTCAAAGCTGACCCCCCAGTAACACACTTTCTCCAACAAGTTCACACCATCTCCTCTAAGGCCACACCTAGGCCTCTCAAACATGGCCACTTCCTGGTGACCAAGCACTCAAATCTATGAACCTATGGGTATAATTCTTCTTTAAATCACCACAGATAGAGCACAGGAATGACCTCTGGAGGATCTCAGGATGAGAAAAAGTTTTGATTGGTTAATACAGGGGTAGGGCCCAGCCAGATTCTATTTCTCAACTAAGTTCCCTTCTTTCTATACTAAGAAGAACTATAGAATTAATATTCAGAAAAAAAGAGAAGAGACAATTTCAAATCAACAAAACAAAGGCTTTTAATCTGAGTGAATTGCACACACACTTTTGAATCTTTTGAGTTTATTCTGAGGAGACTTTTCTGTTTAGTTTTTCCTTTCAAAAACCATATCAGAGGACTGGAGTGACCAGTAAGGAACTTTCATGACACTTGAATTCTACATGGAAAGCACGTGTGAATAAAGCTGGCTCTGGGCATCTGCTTATTTTTCAACTGCTAAAAATAAAGACAGGAATATTCCAGGGTTCACGGTCCCCCATCCCAACTCTTTCAAAGACATCAAAATGCCTGTTTCAATAAACAGGCTGGATAGCTGGGTGGTGACTGAACAAGGATATCCAGGAATATTTATTTTCTTTGCCCTCCATACCTATGTTCTCCTACATAGACACACAGACACCCACACATGGGAGGGTGTAGTGAAAATTCCAAACTGAAACACGACTAACAAAAATGTAGAGAGAGAATTTGGGGTTCAACCTCAAGATCCAAAAAGCAAAACAGTCAGCTACAGGCTCTTACCACAACCTCAGCCCGAAATGGCGATCCTGCATCTAAGAATCTCAGAATGAGACTGTGTTTGAGAGCTGTCTCCTCTTATTTTATAATCCTCTTTAGGGTGGGGATTAAAGGCATACACCATCCGGTTTCTATGGCATACTAGTGTGGCTACTGGCATTAAAGGTGTATGTTACCATTACCTGGTATGTAAAGCTGACCAGTGGGGGCTGTTTTACTCTCAGTTTGTCAGTCAAACTTTATTTCTTAAAATAAACATTGAAATGCCACTACACAAAACTGGACCATTCCAAGGGTAGAAAGTTTTATGGAGTATCAAACTGCCATGGCTATGGCTATCATGGGTGAGCAGAAAATAAAAGAGCAAAATGATGGAAGAGCAAGCTGATTTTATGTGACAGTCAATAGGGTGGGAACCTTTGAGCTGATACAGAGTATTAAGAGTGATCATGACCTGGAAGTCCTTGCTCCAGGTAGTTGACATTTGAGATGGATTAAGGGGTGGTCCTTATGGCTTATGGGAGGCTCTTGGTAACCATAAAACCACCTCTAGACCCTCTGTTTATCTAATAAAAATCCTTCTGATTTCCTGGCCAAAGGTTAAGGATATTGTCATGAGCATTGCCATTTTGGGGGCTGCTTTGAACTTAACAGTCTCTTTCTATAGTTTTTTGCTCTGATGTCCATTGCTGGCTGTTGACTTTGCTTATTTCATCTAAGACTGTAGCTTCTTTAAGGCAGAAAGCACATCCAAAGAATGTATCAAAAATATCATCTATTCTAAATTATGAAAATTACATATGTCAAAATTCTTTTGAGAGGTAGTGCTTTCTTACCACTGTTAATTGATTCTTGCTAGGCTGTTCTGACATGTTGCTGCTGCTTGGGTTATAGACATGGAGTCCATAAACAATGCCCTGATCTGGGAGAACTGATAAGCTTGAGGTGAAAGATGGAAAACTGCATATGATGTTATACAGTAAACCAAAACCTTGTAGCATCATTTCCGCTTCTGCTTTCCCCAAACTAGATGCTCACACTTCAAACATTTCAGAAGTGATTTTGTACCCTGTGGATTTAGGGAAGTCTCATACCCTCTGTTTTCCATATTTCCTATTTGTCTTATGAATAGCAACTGAACTAGTGACGGACTCTTTCAAAGTCTCATTAATAGTAACTTTCCATATTCCTTTAGCCTTTCACTCTTAAGGCAAACTCTCTGGCCAGTCTCTTCATTTCCATTTGGTTTCTCTCCTTGCATTTGGTCTTTGCATATTCACCACCTCCAGTCTCACGGCAGACCTACTGTCTCTAGTACATGCATTTAACACCTTCAGTAGCAAGGCTGTTTCTGTTAATCATTTATCCTTTTGCAGTCAAATGCTCTCCTTTTGTAAAGTAAAGCAGATGGAGAGGGTCACATCTCAGCAGAATGTGAAAGGCCAATTGGAGCTAAGAGCTAGAACTTGACAAGTGACAGAGAGGGATGTTTAGTGTAGGAATTAGGGTTTTTACACAGAAAAGTGTTTATTTAAACCCACAGAGTAAACACTGGTGCTGTTAAGCATAAGATGGGGATGGAACTCTAATATTGGACTAAGACAGGGATCAGCGCAGGCTGAGCAAACACTCTCCTATTGAGACGCCTAGCTTTTCTTCAGTAGGCAGTGGAAAGAGAAGTGTTTCAGTTAGATAATTATGTGATTCAATTGGAAACCTTTAAACAACACTCACCATGTCGTCTTTCTCTGAGGACTATGGTTTCAAGGGTTAATTATTTTTCTAGCAGATTCTCAGGAGTGAGGGCCAAGTCTAACTCAATCTGAAACACTTGTGAAAAGTGAATACCTGCCTGCATTCACCTCTTTTCTTTAATAACACATGGATGTAAATTCTCTTCTAGCCATGTGTCATTTAATGTAGTGTGAAGTTGCTTTACAAGATCTCAAAACTGTGGATTTTCTCTCTTCAGCTTGACCATAATGAAATCATTGATGCAAGTATACAATTCTCACCTCAGAGAACATGGACATGGCCTCATCTAAAGCCATGTATGAGTATCAATGGAATGAGAATAGATGCACAATATTCTAAACACCATGTTCAACATAGCAACCATTTCATAAAGTTCTTATAGAACTCAAAGCATTTTTTGAAACACTTTATGGGCGGCTTATAGCAACAAGAAGGTTCTGCTATAGACCTCACATGATGTCTGAGTAAGTCATTGCTTTAGCTATATGAAAGCAGAGGGATTACTTTGTACTCTCAATAAAGGGTTTTATCTCATGTTCTCAAACATGTTATGTCAAATACAGAGATGGACAACAAAGGGCTATTTTGAGTGCAAAGGCTGCTCGAGATAATTTGATTCCCAACAGATAACCTTTCGGCCCTCTATAATCAAAGAAGTTTCACTCAGTCATTCATCCTTGCAAAGTATTTAAAATGCATGTATAATTGTCTCTTCCCATCCACAAACATTGGTTCACAAAAGACAGCTATCATATCACGATTTATTATTATGTTTAAGAAAATCTGAAATGAGTATATGGCTCAGGGTAAATCAATTGGTGAAGTAGGAGGACCTGAGTTCATCTCCACAGAATCCACATAAAAACTGGCATCTGATATCTGTAATCTCAGTATTCCTACAGGAAAAAGAGAGGCAGAGACAAGATAAGACTAGAAAACTCACAGTCCTGGCATAGTCTGACCAGTAAGGAACAAAATTTGAGACCTGTCTCAAAGTAGAGGGTGAGGATTGATACAGCAGGGACTGTTTACTGACATCTACAAGGTTCATCGATACACACACACACACAACCTTTACACTCATATACATACACACACACAACCTTTACACTCATATACATACACACATACACAACCTTTATACTCATATACATACACACATACACAACCTTTACACTCATATGCACACACACAACCTTTACACTCATATACATACACACACACAACCTTTACACTCATATACATACACACATACACAACCTGCACACTCATATACATGCACACAAAGCTTAAAATGTAAACTGAATACTAAAGTAAATTGAGGACGTTCATCTGTGCATCATTGACTGTGCTATGTGTGAAAGATCCTGGAAACTCAGAAATGGAATTGACCCCTGCTCTTAATGGAAGCTGCACATGAAATCAGTCATGAAGCATTCCTAAATTTGAAGACTGACAAAATATATCATCTACAAAAATAATTTAGCATTGGTTCTCCTACAAAATAAGAACTAATATTTCTTTGTCTCAGTTTAGGTACACATTTTAAAGCAGTTTGTTAAAGAGTGTGCTGATGTTAATATCTTTGGGTTTAGTGTGATAGACCTTAAAAACCAGCTCCTTGACTGGTTCACATAATTCCACTTGGGGGCATCTGTTTCATCCACAAATAATGTGCTAACCAAAAGTAATCAGGGAAGATGGAAGAAAGCAAGTTCTGTTCAGAACTATCTTCCATTAAAATATCACTTAATAATTCCTTTAATATGTCAGAATGAAGCTTGCTTTGATAAATTATTAATGAATAACTGTCTTTCTCATTGATATGCAAAAGATGGCTTCAGCAATTACAAAATATAACCATCCTATTGTTAGTGATAGGGAAAAGTCACATGGGATAAGAGCTAATACACACACACACATACACATATATACATACATATAGATAGATACAAATACATATGCATATATATGTAATAGAGAAATTTTATTAAGTAGTTAGTCCTGAATGAACAAACACATGAAAGACACATAAGTTTCTTCCTGTGTTCATGAGAATTAGAACAAAAATAGTCCTGGGGACTTGCTGCCACTAAGTAAACACTTTCTGCACACCACCACAGGTAGTATCCCAGCTCTACAGTAGAAACAGAGATATGCCCTACACATATTAATGTTCTGAGATGGTCTGTGATGCTACTGGGATAGTTGTGCTTTTAGGAAGTAGAACCCAGTGCAGCTCATCCATCAACTATCTGCCATGATGGCCTGCCATATTACAGGCCCTCTCAAGATGGAGCCAGATACCTGTAAACTGAAACTTCTCAAATCCTGAGACTAAATAAGTCTTTCCTACTCATAAGCTGTTTATCTCAGATTAGTTTGTCACAACAATGGGAAAGTGAGGAAACACACCATTTGTGAGATATTGCAGAATATTTCATAGCTGACAGAATTGTGTGACCATTCACGTCTGTCCTACCTCTGTAGCATGGTCTAGCTGGGTCTTGAAAGGGTTACTATTTATTTGATGAAACACCATGACCAAAACAACTTGGGGAGTAAAGGGTTTATTTTAACTTATATGACGAGGTAACAATCCTTCAATGAGGAAAGTCTGGACAGGAATTCAAACAGGACAGAAACCTGAAGACAGAAACTGTTGCAGAGGCCATGGAGGTATGATGTTTACCAGCTTGATTTTTATAGTTTGCTCAACCTGGACTTTTACAGAACCCAGGAAAATCAGCCCAGTGATAGCACCACCCACATTAGGTTAAGCCCTCCCTCATCAAACACTAATTACAAAAATGCCCTCTAGCCTGATCTTATGAAAACATTTTCTAAATAGGGGTCCCTCTTTTCAGATACTAGCTTGTGTCCAATTGTCATAAAACTAGCTAGAAGCAGGATAAAACCTTTAGTTTGGGCTTCAGGACTTAAGACACTTGAGTGCCACTGGTTTCTTCCACCTCGAAGTTGTGGATTTCCAGAGGGAACTGGCATTAGCAGGTCAAGCCAGACAGACAATGAGACACTCGTCTGCTTCTTACTAATTCATTAAAGTTATAGGCAGTCACAGTAAGAGACTTCTAGATATGAAGGGCCATCTAGGGGATTGAAGGGCTGTGGAGACAGCGCTTTTGCCTTGCAAGCATGACAATTTGAGTTTGAATTAACATTTAAAAACCCAGGAGCAATAATGAGTGCCTGTACATCAGTACTGTGGAGGAAAAGACAAACAGGTCCTTGAGCATCTGTGATAAGACAGGTTAGCTTATCTGGAAAGATCTAGGCCAGGGAGATTTGCTTTTTAAAATGTGTATGTGGCCCCAGAGGAGCAACACCCAAGTTGGACCTCTGATTTTCATATACATATACCTACACACACACACACACACACACACATCACATATACAGATTTTGAATTCACTTCCTCTTTAGTCACTGTTCTTTATTTTTCTGAGGAGAAGCCATGAGCAAGACTACTTCTAAAAGACAGTCTATAATTGGGGACTTGCTTACAATTTAAGAGGATGACTCTATGAATATCATGGCAGGGGACATGGCAGCAGATATGCAGGCATGGGGCTTGAATAGTAAGTTCAGAGCAACAACATCCTGATTCAGAAACTCAAGGCCAGAAGAAAGAAACTGGAGCAGGCTTTTGAATCCTTAATACTCACCACTATCAACATAAACCCTACAGGACCACATCTCCCCCAAATGTGCAAATTACATCTGTAACTCCTCCCTGCACTCACTGTTTGAACACGGTTTTAACTTCTAAAACGCCCTGTATAAATGTGTAACACAAAAGTATAAATCAATTATGTGGTGAAATATGATAATAATTCTGCCCTTTAACATATAGTCTTAACTACCATATTCTCATCATATGATAGCAGAAGTGGCCATCTACCTGATGAGAAGAGCATTGAAAAAGACATGGCTTTCCCAAAAGCTTTTCTTTCCAACAAGCTATACAGGTGGAGGTGCAGTGAGTCGCAGAGCATGAAGAGAAGCACTGTACAGGTGCACTGTAGTGGTTTAGATAAAAATGGCCCAAGTCTCATAGGGAGTGACACTACTGAGGGAGTGGCCTTTTGGAGTTAGTGTGATGCAGTTGGTGGAAAATTGTCACCGTGGGCAGATTTTGAGGTTACAGAAGCTCAAGCGAGGTTTAGTATTATTCTCCCTTCATGCGGCCTGCAGATCCAGAAGTAGAACTCTCAGCTACTTCTCCAACGCCATGTCTGCCTGCGTGATACTATGTTTCCTGCCATGATGATAATGGGCTAAACTTCTGAACTGTAAGCCAGCCCCAACTGGCTTACAATGTTTTCCTTTATAAGTGTTGCCATGGTCCTGGTGTTTCTTCACAGCAATGAAAACCTAACTAGGACACACACACACACTGTATATGTATATGTAAATTATATGTATATGCATGTAGATGTATATACACATACATATATCATACAAATACACATATATCGTGTATGTTTATGTGTACATATATACAGTGTGTGAATGAGTATATACATATATGCCTATATGTAGACATGTTTTATATATATATAAATGTATGTATAAATGTGCATGTGTGTGTGGTGTAGTTTTCTGATGAATTTTGAGACCTGCCTTCTCAGCACTAGTATTATAAGCACATGTCAGATAACATGTCATTTGTGTGTGTGTGTGTGTATGTGTGTGTATGATGAATTTCACCACTGAGAGAGATATGCAAAGACTTTAACTATAACAAAATATAAATATTCATTGTTAGCAAGTTGGCCCATGAACAGGTCTGAAGAAAGAATTGAAAAGAATGAGAAAAAGGAAACATTTGGAAAGGTGTGGGGGCATTTATAGTTGTAAGTACAGGAATAGAGGACTATGGGGCTCTCCATTGTCTTGGGAATTAAGAGAAGTTAATGAGCAATGCTAAAACAAAGCAAAACAAAACAGCAGCTTTTGTCTTGTAGCTAGGGAGAATTCTCTCATTGAGAATACTGGCTTTTCAAATCCTATAATTGAGCAGACTTAACCCTCAAGACAAAACTGCTTTACCAGAACCTTGACAGTGTCTCAAAGACAGAAATCAGAAGAACATGTGTCACCATTGCCTCAGGGCCAGTATTAGCTACCTTACTGTCTCTGTGATTGAACACCATGACCAAAAGCAACTCTATTTTGGGTTATGGTTCCAGAAAGATAATAGTACATAATGGAAGGGAGGCATGA